>JAAGNO010001721.1:0-49328 GCA_033439905.1 Ceryle rudis
GGACGGGGCGCTGGGAGAGGCTCCGCGGGCAGCATAGGCAGACAGGCAGCAGCAGCAGTAGCAGCGACCGCTCGCCTTTCCCTGGCCATGGGGCTTGGCGGCCCGCCGGCCCCCCGCGCCCCGCCCTGAGTACCGCGGGACCCCACCGGACCCCTCTTCTCCTCTTTCCTCCTCCCCGCTTACCTGCAAATCCTCCCTCTCGCTTCTGCTGCAAAAGGCGCGGCAGGAGCCTCCCCCTCCCTTCCAGCTCCTCATTCGGCCGTTAAGTTGCTGGCTTTGGGTTTTTATTGTTTTTACTTAATTGTTTTATTATTATTTGGAAGCAAGGGGTGGTCCTGGCGCTGGCGGAGCTTGCAGCATCCTCCGGCGGTGCCCCGGCACTTCGGAGCGCAGAGGCTTCGCCCCATCCAGCCGGGATTTCCCCGGTGGAGGGGGGCGGAGGGAAAGGCTGCGGGTGCCGGGGTGGGCTCCGAAGCAAGGCGCACCTTCGTGCAGCGCCGTGTGCCGGAGGGGAACCGGCAGTGGCGGCGGGCGGGCCGTCCGCGGCATATTGGCCCCACAGTATCCCCCGGTCCACTGGAGACCGGTCCTGTCCCGCGCCCCGCAGGGTGGGCATTGTCAGGCGGGAAGCGGCGGGAGGGACCAGCCTGGCGCCTTCCTCCACCCGAGTATTTTTATTTTTTCCTCCTTGGGTAGGCTGTCTGGCGAGAGAGGAAAGCCAGTATTACTCCGTTAGAGTGGAAAAAGCAGACTTGCCGTCTTAAGTACCTGCTCGCACGTCTCTTGGCAGAATTAATTTCCAGTGAAATATAAATAACTAATCTTCGAGGTCAGCAGTTTGGTTGTTACCTGTGTTTTTCTTACTTTTGACACATTCATCTCTATCGCAAACATACATCCCAGCTCCTACTGTAATTGCTTTTAGTCTTGGCATAAATGAAAACAAACCAGTAAAATAATGCCTTGATACTTATTTACTCATTTGAGACAAACAAGATTTTTTTCACCTCTGTAACGGTTGGTCTTGTATGTATCCAATACACTGAAATAACTCATTATAGGTAATTGTAAGTTTGAATTATATATTTGCCTGCTGGGCACACATGTTAAAGGAAAAACCTCTCTAGTTACGGATCTTTCAGAGAGATTGGAGGGGTTACAAAGCCCTTGTAATCTTTTGGGTCAATTTTCATAAGCTCCAAAAGCTCCCTTTGAAAAGGAAATTAAATTTCAGTGTGGAAAAGACAGGAAATTCAAGGATATAATAAAGAAAGTCCCTATTCTACTTTCATTCTGTCTTCAGGAGTTCATTTACATTGGTACCCTTCAGTGACATAAGTTAATATGAAGAGTTGCCTTTAAATGGAGTCTTCCTGCCTCTTGGCAGTTCAGAAGATACTCAATTAGCAGAACACTACTCCTGTGGTTTGGTTTTTTTTTTTTACATGGCTTTAGCTGGAGGGGTGGCTCTGTGTGAAGCACCTGCTTTGAAGTATTTGGATCATTATATGCATAGTGTCCCATGCGATCCATGTCAGACAGTGCCTTCTGCAGCCGATGTGTTCACCCCTCCTCAATTTTTATGGCTTGATCTGAATCCGGTAGTGCTCTGCCCACTGATTGTAATGTCTTAACAGAGCTGCTCTCATGTTGAAGAAGTTTGGGTTAGCCCTGGGTCCTCTGAACATAAGTTCAGGTGGTGGTATGGGTTTGAGGAGGGAATGGTTGGATGTGAATAAAAAAAAAGATTTGTTTATTAGTTAAAGGCACTACTTTTCTTGATTGTCCTGGAAACAACAGAATACCAGTGTAGGTCTAAGGTGAGCTTGGTGCTCTGTTCCTCTGCCAATTTCTCACTTCATTTATTTTATGTTGTGCTGCAGTGGGGTGCTGCCACTCTTCAGTGGCAGCAGGTTTAAATCCTGTACTTCAACAAAGGTCCCAGTCTATGGTCTTGCCAAACCAGCTTTAAAGCTACCACTAGATTTTAAAAGTACGTTTCTGTCTAACATACATGTTACTAGTAGGAAGGTATAATACATTTAAGAGCAAAAGAGGAGAAAAATCTAATTATTCTTTTGGCTCGCTTACTTGGTGCACCATCTGATTGTGCAGTGGAGACAGGGAGTTATCCCATTTGTATGAATTTTTCACACATCCTGGCCAGAAAGGAATTTACAGCCTTGTTTGTAATTTTTCTTCCGAGCTTGATGATATTAATAATGATGATATCTCATTTGAGGAAGGTAGCTTTTAAAACTGAGCATCATTTCATATAAGACTTTGTATCTGCTTATCAATTTACTATTTTGCTTATGTAAAACTGGGAGTAATTTGAGGGGAAATTAGTGTCATGCAGATGGCGGTTCCATCTTCTAGGTTATAACAGCATCTTTTATGCCAAGTGCCTTGCAAATGCTGCTGTTAAATGACAGTAATAATACAGTTTTATTAGGAGCTTCTTTTAGAAGTATTTTCAGAAGCATGGTGAAGCAGAAATGTGCCTTTAAAAGCAAAGGAGTAAGAGCAAATCCAGCTCCACAGCATATTTGAAGTGCTGTTAATCCCACCACCTGGTGGAGCTTTTCATGACACTGGCTAAGGGAACTCTGAATAAGGATGCTTTTTTTATCTTGTTTCAACACTGTCAGATGCCACATGTAGAGTTTCTTTAACTTTTTTCTTTCTCATACCAGACTTAATTAATTTTCTGTATCTTCTGTACTTTGCAGAAGGCAGCACAGGACTGCTGGTGTCTCATTTGAAAGAGCACTCTGTAGATAGATGGAACAGTTAAGTATGGGGTAAATTTCTTCCTTCCTGTCCTTGACATTCCCTTGTAGCACACTTTTTTTTTTTTTTTTTTTTGTTCAAAGGCTATATGATGCTGGCATAGAACGTGACTGTAACCTAGGCATCCAGAAGCTATTTTCACCTAGGAGCACTTCTTAAGTGGAAGAGTTATTTTTGATAGTCAACCCCTGTTCCAAGATGCTCTGATGAAACCTTTTAGTGCAAGCCTGATTAGCTTTGTCCTAATACTTTTGATATAAATATTTTTCTAAAATATTTGCTAAACAGCCTGAATACAATCAAGCTTGTGAGGAACAGAGAAGCAGCTGCATTTTTGAGTGATATGAGTTTATTTATATCTGTTAAAAAAAGGGCATACATTCTACTGAATAAGGCGAAGTGTGACAGACACATTTGCCCCTCTCTGGAAGTATGTAGTCCTGCCTAACTGCATCAAAGCCTGTCTAATAACTGCTACGTAAGGCCTAATAACTGCTAAATGAAACTCCGAGTAAGTCAGAGGTATGCAATGTGAAAATAACTGTAGTACTATCTGTCAGCTCAACACTTCAGAGTAGAATTACTTACAATAGCAAGAATTTTCCTTGACCCATGCAGATGTTTCCTGAGCACTGTGACTAACACAAGAGGTGCAGGCTTGTAGACAAATTGCTGTTGTAAATATTTGTATTGCTCTTACTGCCATAGTCCCTGTGTCAGCAGATAACGGGCTAATGGAGGCTATGGCCAGCCTAGGAGGGTGGGTGACTCCTGTCTGGCTCTTGAGTTCTGGCAGGCACAGTATACCTGGTCCCACCAGTGAGATGGATAAGGGCCTTTGCAGCCCATCCAGAGCAGGTCCCCATCCCTCTCTGGGCTAGCGTAGTGCTTGAAGATTGATTCAACTCATTGCCCAGTAGCTTTCTGCTCTGTATCGCCCAACAGGTACCTGCTCCAGGAGGATGTGAATCACTTACCAGGCTTCAGGGATCTTTGCTTCTTACCCATAGTCACTTAGTGACATTTGAACTACCCTGAAGTATCTGTACTGGCCTTCTGGAGCTAGTCCAGAAAGATTTGAGCCTTTGAGGACTTCTCATGTTTGAGACCCCAGGAAAGTGGCTTTGATGTCCAGGACATCTCAAACTTGTGTTTGGCAACTTAATTGACCCTGTGGGAGCTAGATGTGCTTTCTGGGCACTAACCTTCGACTTATACTGGTTACATTATTTATTTCCTAAGTGGACTCTATTTAGGAGTTGTAAGTTCATTAGGGAGGCTTTGTCTCCTACTTCATGTGACTCCCCTTGTTCTGATAAGGGCTCTGGGCTATGCTATCATTCATGAACAGCAACCACAGAGGAACTGCAGTCACCCTTCTGGTCAGCCTTGCCCTTCTTAACCCAACCTCCTCTTTCCACTGATACTGAATTTCCCATGCTCTGGGTAAGTAGCAAACTCAAGTCACTCTGGGGAAACTGCCATGAAGCTTTGGAAATCTCCTGCAAGTTGGGGCTGCAGAACACCCACAACGAGCAACAGAGAGCAACGGAGCAACACCCACAAAGAACAACGGAGGGTGGAAAGTGGGAGGCATTGGGGAACAGGAAGCTCTTTCTAAAAAGAAATTCCCAGTAACATCGGTGGGAGCTTAGTCTGAAGTGTGAGTTAAGATTAGGGATCTCATCAATTGTGAAAACTAGTAATTGTTAAAATGCTGTTCTGGGGGGAGAGGAGGGTGGAAAGCAATTCGTTCCTGGCTCTGCTGTGCTTTGAAGTTACTCTTGATTAAGTTATATCTTCTGGACTGATGTGCATGTCCTTCCTGTGGGAGAAGAATGCTTGTGCCCTGTGTTCAAGACGATAAAGCCTTTGGGCAGAGAAGGGGATGTATTACTTTAGGAAATCTGTAAACCTCATGAAACCACAGCTGTTTCTGTCAGCCAACTGCAAGGTATCACGGTGCAAAAGAAGCACAATGTAAATGGTTGTACCCTGTGTCTGGTGACAAATGTTTGAAGTGTAGCTTTGTTGCTCTGAGGACATCAGCTCAATAGAGCCTTTGTTTTTCTGTAGTAGCTTTTCCATTTCTTTGGAAGTTCTTTCTTCCAGCAGTAGTTTTTAATGCAGGCTCAGCCTGTCTGTTAGCTTTCTACCCTAGAGGGTTTGAGTGAAGGAGGAGTGAGTAGCTATGGTCAGAGATCCCAGGGTCCAAGCATGACCTCCTCTACCTTGCTGTTGCCTGACATAGGACTGCTGCTGGCATGGTGGTGACCACATACACTCTGCATATCCCTAAAACTCCCCTGAGCCAGATCAGTCCTTGTCCATCCCTTTGGAGGATGGTTATGCAGAGCAAAAAACAGCAGAGTGAAGATCAGATATTAAATTAGATGCAATTTTAAAATGTCTCTGGACTAGATAATTGCCACTGACATTTTCCTAGGATTGGTGGATTTTTATTTATTTATTTATTAGCTGTGGTACACCAACACAAAACAAAGACTGCTCCTTTTAAAGGACACTGCATTATTTCTGGAGGCTGGATCTTCAATCAGTGACTTAATCTTACTTATCTGAAATGCTGTGTGTGCTGACACATCACAGTGCTGTACCAGCTCAACAAAGAAATCTAATTCTATCAAATCTGCCAGCTCAGTTAATATGACCCTGCCAGGGAAGCATAAGCTGTCACCTCCATTTTTTTAGGTAGGAATCGGGTTCCCTATCTCCAGCTCAGACTCAATGTACACTACACATGGCCAGATCTGGATTTATCTTTTTTAAGATACCTGCTTACAGCCTGGCATGCAAAGCATAGATCAAACTGGAAGTTGTGATCTGAATATTTGAGTTGTAATATACCAGTCTGAGTCCTACAGACAATCCTTCGAGATTAGTCTTGAAGCAGAAACCTGTGTCAGTTCTTCCTGAGATTTACACAAAAGTCATACATAAGAACATGATATAGGACCTTCTGCAACTTGCATCAGAGCTGACCATACAGTATTTGTCTCTTTTATGGCACTCTGCAGTGCATCTGAAGCTGTCAGGGTGTGATAAGGGCATCCATGCCTGTATCTTAAATTCCTTTAGTCTGATTGGTGTATGGTGATGCCTTTTACATGACCTGCCCTTGGGCAGGTGTATGGGCTGTAGCCTGTGTTAGGGCAAGACTTTAGCAGTTTGTGCAGATGATCTGACATGGCCATTTTAGTGACAAAACTGAAAAAATTACTGGTTTACATTAAAGCAAATCTTAATTAAAAGCTGGTAAAGGTAATTAATTATGGTTTTGATTAAGGGAGGCATTCATAGAATGATTTGGGTTGGAAGGGACCTTTAAAGGTCATCTAGTTCCAACATCCCTTCCATGGGCAGAGACACCTTCCCCTACACCAAGGTGCTCAAACCTTCATCCAGTCTGGCCTTGAACACTTCCAGGGTTGGGGCTTCCAGAACTTCTCTGGGCAACCTGTTCCAATGTCTCACCACCCTCACAGCAAAGTAGTTCTTCCTTACACTTAAATCCACCCTCTTTCAGTTTAAAGCCACTACCCCTTGTCCTATCACTATATGCCCTTGTCAGAAGTCTCTCTCCAGCTTTCTTGCAGGACCCCTTTAAGAAGGCTGCGCTAAAATCTCTCCAGCGCCTTCTCTTCTCCAGGCTGAACAACCCCAACTCTCTCAGCCTGTCTTCATAAGAGAGGTATGGAAGCCTGCTGATGGTCCTCATGGCCTTCCTCTGGACTTGCTCCAACAAGTGTGGACTTGCTCCAGGTATTTTGGGGGTCGCAGAGCTGAACTCTGTACTCCAGGTGTGATCTTACGAGAGCTGGGGGGGGGTGAATCGCTTTCCTTGACCTGCTGGCCACAGTTATATTGATGCAGCCCAGGATGTGATTGACTTTCTGGGCTGCAAATGCCCACTGTTGGCTTATGTTGACCTTTTCTTCAACCAGCATCCTCAAGTCCTTCTTCACAGGGTTGCTCTCAAACCATTCTCTGCCCAGCCTATATTTGTGCTTGGGATTGCCCCGACCCATGTGCAGGACCTTGCACTTGGCCTTGTTGAATTTCTTGAGGTTTGCATGGGCCTATCTCTCAAGCGTGTCAAAGACCCTCCAGTGTGTCAACTGCACCACACAGCTTGGTATTGTTGCCAAACTTGCTGAGGGCGCATCAATCCCACTGTCCATGTCGCTGTCAGAGATGTTAACTAGCTCCAGTCATTCTTGCTTTTTGGTTTACTTAATTCCAGGTGCATTTCAAACTCTTCGGGTGGTTGCAATTACTCATTTTGAAAGAGCCAAGAAGAAAGTTTGTCTTCAGAAATGTCAGAATGATTCTTCTGAATTTGATGTGACCTGCATTGACACAATTTGTCAGCTGATGGCAATACTGATAATTATAACTGAATTTGGAGTTTTGTTTTTTGTCTCTTTGAAACTATTTTTGTATTGAAGTTACTATTCTTCAGCAGGTTCATCCATCTTTCCTCTTCAGGGGAAATTCTGTGCATTTGAAGTAAGGAAAGAATCTCTCATGCTTCTCAGTCTGATTATTAGAAGAATTAGACATCTTCCTGCTTGATCTTTCTCTTTCCCTCTCTGACATCCTCAGCTTTCAGATAAAATTTGTTTTTGTTGAGAGGCGATGACTGTACGATCAGGTCTCCTGTGGCTTCACTCTGTGTCTTACAAACAGACCTACTTCTCTTCCCAAACAGTGTGTTTAATTCTGGCCTAAAAATTCTCCTTGAAAAGTTAAAATGAACTTTTGTCAATGAGATACAGGGCAAGAAAAAGTTCACCATCAAACTTTAAATGTTAATGCTGAGGGCTACCTGTTATCTCTAGGTCATCCAGCAGAAGCATCGGTGGAAACACAAAGCGGGTAGATACTGAGTTTGCAGACAGGACATGGAGGAACATAAAGTTCAGCAGCTGAGAATGCCATAACCTTTGCAATGAAGTTGTGTAAGTTACGATGAAGTTCTCTCATGCTCTGGAGAGTATCCTGTAATGGCAATGTAGAAATGCAAGGAAATACTGCATTAGCCTTTAAAAAAAAGAAAAAAAAAGGTTAGTAGTTAAACAGACCATTGCAAAAAACTTATGCTTAGGAAGGCAATATTCAAATGTAGATTGGCTCTTCTAAAATATCGTATGGAAATCTAAGTTCTTCCCTATAGTGCTAAAGGAGGGAAAAAAGTCTAGAAGGGTAGTGTGGGGATGCTTTATAAATCGGGCAAAAGCAGCTCCTTTCTTTTGGGCTGCTAGAAATGCGTATGATGTGGTTTACCTGTGTAACTGGGGACTCTCTAATGGATTCATGGGGAGTGCCTGGACAATAGGCGCTGCTGTGGGGTCAGAGGGTAGGGCTTTGCTTCAAGACCTCATCTCCAGATAAAAACCTTACCTCCACTGATACAATTCTGATGGTTGCAATGTGATGTTAGGTGCCCATAAAAATAAAAAGTGTGTGTGCAATACTGAGAGTTTCTTCAGAGCATTAGGGAGCGTTTTTCTAGTTTCATCACCATGTCCATCAGTAGACACTGAAATGTCCTTCAGTCCCGCTACTCTGTGCTTCAGTGACTTTTGTCCCTTTTTTGCATATGTTCTTCCTCTCAGCAGTCCTGTTTCCTCAACTCTTCCTTGCTAGAGAAGGGACTATTGTCTATGGCTTCCACCACTCCCCTTCCTCTGCTGTGCTTTGTTCTGTGCATGCCAAGGTCAGAGCAAACCAAGAGATTGGGAGAGATGGGGATGTTTAAACTTTGCATCTGAGGACAAGCATGTGGTGTTGGGAGAACACACTTGTAGCTGAGAACCTGGAGTCAGTTTGGAGAGCTGAGTCCTGTCCTGTCTCATCTCTCTGCTCCAGTCTTGACATCTGTAAATGACAATGTTTTTGTTTCCTGGAGGTGAGTAAAATAAGTGGAGAGTCCAGGAAAGATACAAACATTACCCTTTTGACCAACAGCTTGATATCGAATTGGGGAAAGTACAAGGAAATCTTTGATCGGATGAGCAGAAGAGCTTTAGTGATTTAGGACACTGGCTTTAGTGATTTGCTGTCTTCCACTCCTCTGACTGCACTACTCAATGATGTGCAAAAGCACTACTGATGCATCAAAAATCACCTGTATTTCTGCTTTGTCTACTACAAGGTTATCACCGTAGTGCTGCAAGGATTGTGCAGTCTGGTGCTTTTTCCATATGGCTGTTGGTGCTCTGCGTTTGTTGGTCTGGTTCCCAAGACCTTACAGAGGAACAAAAAGTGTCACTGACTTGCTGGTTGTTGCAGCAGATTTTCTGTGAATATTGCAAAAATATTCCCAAATAGATACGCAAAACTGAGAACTGCTTCAGGCCAGAAATGATAGAGGACAAGCCTGTGTGGTGGTACCAGGATGCGTGAAATAGAAGCAGCTATGCGACTCTGATAAAACTGCAGGGATGCTGGAGCCACTGTCCTGCCATCTCCAACAGTCACCTGATTAACTTGCTAAGGCAGTGAGATGTATGTATAGTCTGGGAGACAAGCTAATAGAGCAAACCCTTTAAAAAGCCTACTGAACACAGACAAACTTTGCCCCAGGATGCCAAATTAGTTTCAATAGGTCTTGTTTAACTATATACATACCTGTGTGCAATATTCAGGTGCTTTTTGACCCCTTTGAGAAAGTGGAAGTTTTTCATTCACCTGTAGGATACATGCACTGTAAAATATTTGAGGACCCTGGAGAACTGTGATGCATATTCTAGACTGAGGAAAAAATAGGGTGATTTAGGTCTTCTATGAGGAGGAATTTCAGTCAAGTTACAGGAAAGAAATGTGATAGAAATTGAGACACCTACTCCTATTTTTTAATGGTCCTTTAAAATCACTGAAGTTTTCAGAGGAAAAAAAATAAAAAAAAAGATCAATAAATATTGGTCCTCCAAGTGTTGCTGTGAATTGATATAATGCTCACAGTTCAGATGGCTAAATTATACCAACAAGAGTTAGGTGTAAATGCCAGTTAAGACACTGATTTGTACCCTGACTGTGCTTCTCCAAGAGCACTGTAACTCTGCCATGTGAAATGGCCAATGCTTCAAACAGAAGTAAGCCTCGAGCAGCTACATAAGTGGTGGTGAGGCCAGAGCGAAGGAGCAGGAGATTGAAGAAATAAAATACAAGGTGATACAGTAGTTGCAGTTGTGGCTAAAACATTTAATGAAACAAAGGATCTTATTCTAAGTTGTCTTTCTGCAAGGCAAGAGTTTTGTTGATACTGAGTTTATTGTAAGTGTTGGCAGAGGATGTAGCTATGTAATTGCAATTAATTTGGTGATATTTTTTAGTAGGGGGGAAAAAAAATAGAGGTTTGGATGGGGGGGGGGGGCAGGAAATCAATAGGTTGGAGTTGCCACCCTGGCTTGTTCAGAGGGGGGATGTCTCTTTCACAGAGCACCAGGAGAAGAGCTGCTTATTTTCTTCCTCTGCTGCCATTTGACCTGCTGCTGGTGTAGGAGAGGGGCTCATTTGCTGTGCTTTGCTTCTGCTGGCTTAAAAGGAGGACATGCACTTCCTGTACTTGTACAATTTCTGGATGAAGAATGTTATATAAAGCTAAAATTTTACCAGATTAAGACAGAAGTGCTCAGTGGGCTCACTGCCTCTATTGTTTTTTGGAGAAGAGCTTCCCCTGCCCCAGTTTAGATAGTAGCTCTTTGTTCCTGTGGCTTAAAATACCCAAGTCCTCTCTGTGAGGGATGTCATCACACTAATTGGTAAACAATCCTAAGAAGTTTGCCCTATTTAAAGCTATTATTTGGGAAAAAGGACAGTTGTCCTGTGGGAACAAGCTTGACCAAGGGTTAGATGTTAGCGCAGCAGAAAGCAATCCTTAGATCCTCCCCAGACGAGCTGTCAGAGACCCATGCATCCAACTTTTCTGCTTTTCTATGTGTGTGAATTCTTAAAGAAGCTTTGCTCCAAATGTCATTTCCCTGATTTATCTTACCACACACAAGCTTAAAGGTTTTCTATTTTTTGAAAAAACAAACCAAAAATCTAGCACAGCTTTGTTTTGGAAAATGGCATTTCATCGAGGTGTAACTCTCCTCTGAGGTTCTTCTCAGAGCTACTAACCATACTTGGCATGTCTCTGCATTTGGAAGTTAGTATTAGGAGTCTGGCTGTTGTCTGCCAGTAAAAATTTTACACCTTTACCGTCTTGATTAGAAACTTACCGGCTGTGATATGCAGATGATACTGGTGCCTGTCCTCGGTGAGATCTTCTCATGGAACAGACTAGAGGTGGAGTAAGAGACCCCGAGGCAACCTGCTGTGCTTCCTATAGGAGTGGCAGGCTTGCTTGGCAGAGGTGCACACACCAAGGGTGGGATTGCCAGGGTGGCGTGTAACTCTTGCCACTCTTGGAAGAAACCAGCTGGCTTTGCAAGACAGTTCTTGACCTCAGGGTGAAACTTGGTGCCATTGAAACTGGTGCTGCCTGCTCCTGTGCTGCTGGCATCCTCCTTGCTTAAATTGTGATATGTGGCATTCTGCTCTCAGTGCCTGAGGGTCAAGTGAAGGGTGAAACAAACTGAGGCTTGCTTGTTTTGAAAAGCATCTCCTTCATAGTCCCTCACCTCTACAAAGGGAACTGTTCTGAATTTGTCAAAGCCTGGATGCCTTTTTTGCTTTTGTATCTAATCAGGTTTCATTTGACAAGTGTAACTCTTGGAGGCAGAAGTTCTGTTATTAGGGCACTGACACTTTTCTGAATATTAAAAACCCTTTTGCTTTTGTAGCTGCCAGAATCAATCTTTCAGATCTCCCCTTCCAGCTGCTGTTCTGAGCCCAATGCTTCTTCTGAGCAGATACATGGCAGCATTGCTTTGGCTGGCACCAACAATATTGACTTCCAAGAAAATGAAGGTGTTTCTGCATCTTGAACCAAGTACTGTGTTTTGTTTTTAATCCTCTCTTCTATCAGTAACAAATGCTGCATGACATTTTCACCTTTCTCCAAGAGAGAAAAGGGTCCTGCACAGTAACCTAGAGTATAGACTTGTCATATCTGATGAGCTCATTAGGGCTTGATCTGCTCATTACCTGGAGACTGTTGAAGACAAGACCAAAATAGCTCACGGAGACAGAGGGGGTGGCATGGTTCCCTCTGAGTCGTCACAGGGATGTTGCTCAGCATTTATGTTTGAATAGGTTGTTGAAACTGTTATCTGCTTAATGAGTCTTAGAAAGCTTGTGACTTCTCATAATCTTAACACATGGCATTTCCATGAACAGGCTTGTTGATGGTGGTTTCTTTATGTAAAGCCAACAGGACTTTTCAGTCTGCAAAGCAGACTATTTTTTCTTAGAGCCATCAGTCATCATTGTCCAAGATCCTAGCTGAAGGTAAATAAAGATAAAATCTTTCTTTCTTACAAAGTTACCCTCCCCTTCCCAATGGAAATTCTTCCGTAGGTGTGACAGCCTTTGCCAGTCCACTTATAGCTCCTATTGAATTTCAACTTCCCGTCCAAAGTTTTTGGGATGTGATATTGCTA
Organism: Ceryle rudis; assembly: GCA_033439905.1. Lineage (NCBI taxonomy): Eukaryota > Metazoa > Chordata > Aves > Coraciiformes > Cerylidae > Ceryle > Ceryle rudis. The sequence continues at coordinate 12,363 of JAAGNO010001721.1, forward strand.
CAAGACTTTTTTTCTTCTTCAAAGGCCACAGGAAAAGGCATCCAGGTCAACAGTGCATGGTAGGAGTTTTCCAACCTGTTGAGTGTTCTTTAAGGCATGCAGTGGGAACCTGCAGAGTGACTCGGGTGTTGAGAGAGTTAAGATTTTATTTTATTTTTTTTTTTCAGGAGGTGCAAAATAAAGCAACACAGCTGGCATCTAGAATTAAAGGTGTCCTTCAATCTGCTCAGTAGGCTATTTTGGGAGGTGTAAGCAATGTAAGCATCATGGCAGAGAGACTAAACTACTCCACATCAAATGAGAACAGTATTTATACAGGCTCATGTTATCCTTCTCAGTGGGTAACTTTGTATTTCCCAACCATTCTGAGATTTGTATCTTGATCAAAATAAGGTGAAGACGTATTTTATCCCCTTTCCCCTGGATTCTCTAGGTGCACAGTCAAACTGGTATGTTAGCAGGAAAGTACCACAAGCAGGATGAATGGCAAAAGTTACATCCTTTTTGTATAGTCCCACAGTGATACACAGTTTTTCATCAGGGTGGTGACTTGGTTTTTGATCTTACCTAAAAATAAGCAAGGTACTCACTGACATGTTTGTCTTTTTATTGCCTGACCTTTCAAAGGAGATTGTGACAGGGAAAGGACAGAAGTAACTTTCAGATGACATTGCATTCATTGATAATAATGTTGGAATTCTGTTGATTCCTAAGGATGTTACGTGCATCTGGCAAAAGCTCTGCTATGTCTTCCTTTGATATATACCCAGAACTACAGAGAGGCGCTCTAAAACAAAATAATTGAATTGATTTCCTGTAAAAGATGGTTACTGTAGTTCATTTGGTGTTTTGGGGATCAGGAGGGATATTTAAATACAGTCTTGCCTGTGTAATTTGAGGTGATTTTTATTTATTTTTTTTAATTGCAAGGCTTATTTAGTAGCTTTGTAGGCAGAAATATTTTTGCTACAATAAATGTCTTCTGTTGGGTGTTAGCAGCAGCTCCTATTCCTTTGCTCCTCAGCTCAGAGTGCTTTGGGCAGAATGGAAGAGGGACAGGCTGAAGGAGAATTGCTTTGTACTTAGCAGAATTAGAATAAGCCCAGCAAGCACATGGTTTGTGCTTAATTCCAAGAGCCTGAATCTGATCTCGCTCCTCTTAATCTCTAAAGGGATTATTCCTGATTTACACCATGATGAATGAAATCGGAATCTGGCCCTGAAAGCCTCTTTGTATTTCAGACATTGTCTCAAGGCAGCTGCCTGCAAATATGAAGAAGCAGCTTGGCTTCCCACAGGTTGATTGTTTAAATTTGTCAAGATAAGTGGACTAGAGCTTGTTTAGCAGGGTTGATTTTAAGCTAAAGACTCTTTGTCCAGGAAACTGTATTGCAAAAACTCAGGCTAGAATCCATTTACCTCTGTTGGACTAATAAGAGATGGTAGAGGACCCTCTTTGGTACAACACAGTGCTCTTTATTTGCATAGTACCTTTTATGTGAGGATATTAAATAACTACTTCACTGCAGTTCTGGAAGCTGTTCAGCCAGACAAGTCTCTTTTATGACCTGCATCACTCTAGTTGCTAGCAGGGAAGTAAAAAATAAGCTGGTACACTAGGTCTCTGGTCATGAGTGGCATCTGTAAGAAAAGGTCTGCACCCAGGATGGAGTGAAGCTGTTAGCTGAAAATACCAGGCCTTGTGCAATGAAGGTGAGGGTGTGCTGAAGATCAGGGATCTTTATTAGCACAAGTTCAGCGAGTGTTCATTGAAGCAAGTACCAAATGCAGTTTTGGTGGGGGAAAGCAGAGGTTGCCTTTAGGTCATCATGGCCACTTCCTTTACAGCCCCAAACTGATAAACTTTTTGTTTATGTTTTGATTGTTTACATGCAGGTTTTTAAGGCTGTGTTTATATCATGCTTGTCTGTACTGTGATAAAAGGAAAGTGGGATACACCCTTTCATAAGGCTGCTCTAAAGGAATCTGGTATGTTACTACTGTCTGTGCATACTCTTAAATGAACAAGTCACATTTGTCATTGCTGCAAAGCACGATTTTTAGTGTTGTGACACTCTTGCACAGTGTTTGAACTACCTAAATGCAGCCATATAATGTAAGGGAGCAAGGTGGGTGGCCTCATGCAATGATCCACTTTATTCCCTTTGAAAATTTTATTCTTGACTTCTGGTGTCAGCTTTGATTTCCCAATAACTCTCTTTATGCCATGGCTGTTTGAGGTGATCCAAGCTTTGAACTATTTGCTATACAGCAATCAGGTTCGTTAATATTTATAAACACTAAAAGCATGGGGGACATGAGTAACTGAATCAAATGTTTTAATTGCTGTCTTTGGGAATAGATGGTAAATGCCTGTCTCTGCAGATTAGCAGAGTGTATTGAAAAGGAAAATGACAAGGTTGTTTAGATGACCACAGAGGGTCCTATGTTTATGGACCATAGGATACCTATAGCCCATAAGTCACCCGGTGTAGTGAAAAAACACTGAATTCTGGGACAGTTCTTAAAAAGGCACAGCACAGGAGGACTTTGCTCACACTGTTTCAATCATCTCATACAAACATCCGCTCCTGCTGTGGAGCAGAGCCACCCTTTCCTGTCTCAAAGTGTGGCTACAGCGTTGAATATGTTGAACCAAATTTGACTTGCACAGCCGTTTGACTGGAGAATACCCTGTATTTTCTTTACAATGAGTAAGGAGGTCTGCTACTTCATCAAAGGTGTAATTTAGTTTTATTGCTAGCTGCTCAGAGTTGTTATCCATGACTAATGTAAGCCCTGCCTGTCTATCAGCAGAGACTGGAAGAGCTAATGACTGTATTCCTGGAGAAAAGACTTCATTGATTCAAACTGAGAGAGCTGGTGAGTGGTGCTCTGAGTTTGCATAAAGATTAAAAAGCCCAGTTGGCTTCTATAGTTTGGAGTCCGTAGTTTAAATAGGGGACCCAGAAAACCGTGTACTGAGCTCTCTGTATTTTTCTGTTTTCCACCAAAAAAAATCCCAAAACAAAACCAAAAAACATTATCAACTTCAGGTCCATGCCCCTCTACTTTTCTATATTCACCTGATATAAACCAGAATAATTGATACAGCCACGTAAGCAAATGTGCAATTCAGTGGTGGAATGAAGCCTGCTGGTTAAGCCCGCACTATTCAGCGAAGCTCTGCCCTCCTGCATCCTCTCCTCTGCAGCAACGTGTGCATCAGCCTGTGCCTGTTTTATCCAAAGGAGCGATGCTGGAGCTTCCTTTTGGTGTTCTTGTGATTTGATTGAATCTAATAGCTCTAAAAATTCTCTCCATCTGTATCCCCACTGTACAGTAGGAGGCATTTTTTCCCTATTTGTCTATGCTTTCAGCTGGTCGCGCTAAGGCTTTTGCCACAGCAGATGTAGAGGTGGAGAAACTTCCAAACATACCATGTGCCACGTATAAACTGTACTGTCTTACCAAACTGCTTAATGTTGTTCAGCTGACATTTCTGTAATGTAGGAAAAGATGCATATTATTGGCCAAGCACTTTGTTATTTTCTGGTATTTCTAAAATGGATGCCAGCACTTGGAAATAATGAGTAATTTTTAATTGAAGGGATATGATCAGTAGGTGATTACTTTGTAAAGTTCCTTGGATGTGTGCTGTGTTGTAGAGACAAGCCATCTGGAGTGAGCCTGTGATTTAGCCTCTGTAATGAGTACCCATGGACTGCAATGCCAGAATCACTGGCTTTATTATGTTGATGAAGATCTTGAGTAATTCAATTCATTTTCACACATCAAAATGAACTAAAATGGGAACGTAATCTGGCTCAAAGTTTTAGTTTGATGCTCTTAATTATTAAACCAGGATCATCAATGTATTTTCCAGTATCCTTAATATAACCAGCCACTGCAGATGAGACTATTCAGTTCCTTCCTCTTTCTGAAGCTTTTACTAATTTTGCTGTGGCCAAATTTTCACCCCATTTTGCCTGGCCTAGCAGTGTGGTGCTTTTAGGTGTTTCTTGGATTTGCTGCTCCTCTAACCTGCAAGCATAGTCCTCTACCTCTGATCTTGTGCGCAGGCTGGCAGGATAGAAGAATCATGGAATGGTTTGAGTTGGAAGGGACTTTTTAAAGGTCCTCTAGTCCAACTCCCCTTCACTGAGCAGGAATATCTTCAACTAGCTCAGGTTACTCAGAGCCCTGTCCAACCTGACCTTGAATGTTTCCAGGGATGGGGCAACTCCCCACCTGTTGTCTCACTAGTGTGGGTTACTGTTCAGAAGAGTCTCTTCATAACTGTGTTAGTTACAAAGGCCATAGCTTGCATTGCTGCAGGGTACATGGGCGGTACTGTTCTGGGTACCTGCAGCAGTAGCATCTCTGTTGCCAGTCTTGTAGCTGCTGGAATTAATTACTCTACAATGAAAATTGATTTGCAGCATCACACCAAAATTAATCCTCCCTCTTTCTGAAATTATCATTACAGTGTTTTTGCTGAAGTCTGATCAGTCACGGTGATGTGCTGCATTAAAACTTGAATCTGAAGTGCTGCCCTATATCCAAGGGATCAAGGGGTGTAGGAAAGAGTGGGGTTGTCTGGAGGAAGTGACTGGAAGTAGCTGAATAAAAAAACAAAACAAAACAAAAAAAATATCCATGTGAATGCTTTGATCTGAAGTTGAATATCGGTGCACTGAGGGGGGAGTGTACTTTTAGGAGAAGGGCAGAATCTGGATGCAAGTAGATGTATTCTATTTGAAGTATCAAGATTGAGGTGTCAGAGCCTTTAGCTGCTCATCTGACCTTCTTATCTTGCATGTTCCCCTCTTAATTTTTTCCTCTGTGTTTAAGAAATCTTTTTTCCTGTTGTTCTGTGAAGCATTTTTATGCAAAGCCAAATCTCCCGCAACTCGGGTATACTGTAGAACAACAGGAGCAAAGAGGTGCAGGAGTTATGACTTTGCATTAATTCGCATCAGTTATTTTTCTTTTTTTTTTTTTTATTTCTTCCTCCATTAAAGTACTGCTTAGTTAATAACGTTTGGGGAGAAAAAAGCAACTGCTATGTCCTGTAGCTTGTTTCCCGGATCTCTGAAGGGAACATTATTTGCAAAGTAAAGCCCTTACTGATTCCTGTGTCATTGTAAAGCAACTAATGAGCAAGACTTTAAAAGCTTTGGTATCTTCCAGTTTAGAGTACCAGCCCCACTAAGAACATCAAACCACCAGACTAGCACTTTTTCTTGGTATCAGATTACTACATTTCATAGCAGATTCTCCCCCAGTTTAATGCTGCTAATGACTATGGGAACAAGAATTAAAATGCAGTCGGAAGTTTAAAATCTCAGCTTCAGTATTTGAACTTAAACAAATCTGTACAGCAAGAGTCTGTTGGGAAGGGAAGCATCAGTTTAAAATTGTCAAGTTTTCCAGTTTTTGTAGCAATTTTTCCCCAGCCACGCAATCTACATCAGACCCAGGAATAAATTGCAGGCATCAGATTCTTGCTATAAGCACAAGTGGTGTGCTCTGAATGCTGGCATGTAATGAAAAAGCTACCGTGGTCTCCCTCAGCAAGAGGTGGGTCACTTGGGTAATTTTTTTTTTTTTTTTTAACAGCAGAACTAGATTCATGCTTGAAGCATCCTCAGAAAGCCAAAGAGGAATAAATTTCAGGTTAAAACCTTGTGCTTCTTGTTATTGCCACCTTCTTCTGCCTTTTTTTCCTTTGAGGTGACAATGTATCAGTGGTTAACAACAGGAAAGGGAACTATGCCACACGTGAGAATAAAGACTAGCAAGGCCTATGTTGTGGGGTCTCAAATGACAACACAAAAAATGAGAACATCTCTCTTGCCTTCTAGTGTAAGGGAAAGAAAAATAGAGCCAAGTTTAGATAGAGCTTTTGGACAAGCAGAGCACAGACTTGTCTACACAAGATACCTCTTGGAGCAGGTGAGGGGATACATACGTGTGTTTGTGTGTATGCATGATTATCTGGCAACCGGCCTTTGAACGAGGAGAAATACTTGTGAAGTCTGTTATTTAGGAAAAAACAAGAATACGTAAAACGTTTTCTTCTAGAAGCATGAATCACAAGCCTCCCAACTGCACCTTCCAACATCTGGTAACACTTGGTCCCTCTACCTGCAATGCTGCTATAGATACTGCTTTGAAAAACGGGTTTCAGTGACTATACTGTTCAGTGACAGAGTTTACTCTTAACTCCTGTATAATCTCAGGCTGAGCACTGGTGATGTACAGTTTCAGGGAAACAAGTTAATATTTACTCTTTGTTCCAATAAAAGCCTGTGATATGATCTCTGATTTCAGCCTTTGAAGGGGTCCTGTTAGTAGAGTATAGGTAAATAGAGACTGATCATTTTTAAAGTGAGCAAAAGAGGACAGACTTTGGATAGAACACTGGATTGAAGATGTTTCATTTTAATCTCTACCATAGAAGACCTGGGAACTCCACTTGGGTGTGATTTTTGCCAGCTACAGATTGTAGCTGATAATTTGCACCTCTTTCAGAGCTTGTCTGGTTTTAGTTAATATTTGTTTTCTATCCCTTTTTTAAATGTGCTGTCACACTAACAATTTTTGGAACAGAGATGGATGGCTCCGCACAGGATACTGAAGTATTGACAATATTGATGCATCTACTGTTGAAAGGCTGAAATGCAGATGGCTTATTCTGTGTGGAAGTCACAGATGTCAAAAGTTTAAGGTAAAGACATATGGGGAACCTTTGAATTCACAGTACAAAGAGACTCCAGTTGGGTAAATAACACCATGGGCTTTTTTTTTTCCTCTCTTTAAGGGTTCTCCATATCCCATGTTGTGTAGATATGACTGATGAGATGTTAAAATGTGCCAGAGTAATATTCCTAGAGACTCCACTGTTTTGGATAGGGGAGAATTTAATGCTTACTTGATCCTAAATATACCTATTTATAAAACAAAAGTGTGCTTCCTTTTGCTGGACGAGCAGCTTATGATACCTGAGCTCTCAATATACAAGAGTTTTAACTAGCTTTGTAATCCTTAATGTGCTAGATGAAAAGAATGAATGTGGCTCATTTACTGTGTTGGTGGGTGAGACACTGGAACAGGCTGCCCAGAGAAGTTGTAGATGTACCAACACTCAAAGTGTTCAAGGCCAAGTTGGATGGGGCTCTGAGTAACCTGGTCTAGTGAAAGGTGTCTGTGCCCATGGCAGGGGGGGGTTGGAACTAATCTTTAAGATCCCTTCCAATCCAAACCATTCTATGATTGGTCTGCTCTTGATAGGTAGGCATGGTAGCAGATGAAAGCATGTGTTTGGCAGTGTGTTGAAAGTAGGTGTCTTGGCAGGATTGGGTGACCCCGATTAGCAAAGAGGTGGAACATCCTTGGAGAGGGTATCAAAGTGGGATGCTGCTGGTTGCCTGCCTGTGAAAGCAGAGGTGAAATCCAGCCATGATGACCCTTAAGCAGTGAAAAGTGCATGAGTAAATCAGTCCATGTGCACAGTGGTGCCCCATGGAATTGTGGTTTGGAGGGCTGCCCGGCTCAAAGTACCTGCAAAGGTGTCAGCCTTTCAAGCAGAAAACCTTGGTGGGTGAGGAACTACTGCTGCTCAAGAAACTCTGTAATCTGAAGTACTTGATGGACTGTAATTACTCTGATACCTACTCAGATGTTACTCTCATACTTCATTTGACATGCAGTGCTGGAGAGTGGAGGGAGCTGCTCCCACAGTACTTACCTTTTCTTTTCTGACAGGATGAAACCTGGAACAGGGTTATCTCTCTCTCCTCTTGGTCACAGCACCAGGAAGGCCGATGGAGATGTGGTCATTGTACCCATGCCAAGGAAGGTGGTTTTGAGTTCTCAGAGCTTCCCAACTGAGGCAGCTCTGGTACATTTTGTTCCCAGGTGTCTCTTTATTGTTAATGTTTATGGCTTTTCAGGTGAGGAGGTGTTGAGAGCACCATCCTCCTGAGTGTTCTGGGCTGGCATTGAAGACAAAAAGGATTGAGGGGAAGCTGTCAAATGGAGTCAGTGCTCAAAGGAGCTGAGAAACTAAACAGCTAGGAAAAAAGCCTGGCTTCTGCAACTCATTTCCTTAGGAAGTACACTGGGGAGCAAAAACATGTGGGATGACAAAGATATGAAGGAAAACCATGCTTGTGTTTGGTGACGGGCCCTGCCTTTCAGCACGGAGAGTAGGGCTTGGTTTCTATGTCTCTCCTAGTCTCTCATATGCATGGGTCTTGTGGGCAAGACTCCCCCTCTGTCTGCCCCCTTAGTTCTGCTGGCTGACAGAGCTATTGGCAGAATCAATACTGGGAATAATATGCTGCTGCAGTCCTGTAATTTAAAAATGACCTTGCAGAAGGGAGTATGTTCTCCAGCATTGCAAAGGAAATTGGAGCTTCCTTTTACTTTTAAGAATGCACTGGATTCTTTTAACTGGGAGAAAACTGCCTACGTTATGAAATGAAAAGGAATCTGTAGAGTACAGGCCTGGCAAGGGGGAAAACAGTTCCAGTGCTGGGAATTTGCTTAGAGTGCCAGAGATTGGTATGTATGACCAAGTGCAAGCATCTTCAACACAACCAGCTCTGACAGCAATGGATATCTGTCCTCCTTTTATAGGTCACAAAGAGAAATAAGTATTTTAGCATGTGATTTGTTTCATTTTAGAGGAAACATTGAAAAAATAGGCTCTTAAGGTGGGACTTCATTGATGACTTGCTCAGGCATTGATGTGGGTTCTGCCCCAGCATGGTTAGGAATGAGATCCCATCACCATCTTTGCTGGGGATGCAAGTGGTAGAGGGTAGAGGCTGGGGCATCTAAACCAAGGAAGCTTATACTGGTTTTGTGGTTGTCTTCTATAGAGAACTGAAGCCCTAAGGCTGTGTCTATCAGGTAAGCTCATGGGAGGCTTTCAGAGCCTCAACAGCACTGAGTTGTCTGCACCTTATTAAAAAATCAGTGAGATCTGTGCCTGACTGCTGCTTCTAGGCCATTAGAAACAAAATAAATAGATATATAATATAGGTGTTAAGTCCTGAAGAAACGTAGCACATGGGTATTGTCCCTTACAGATAGGTGTGAAAGAGGTGGAGAAGCTTCTTTACGATCCAAAATTAGCAGGATCTGCTCATCTTCCTGTAGGAAGGAAAAAATATATGACTGACCTGATTGACTCAGAACTGCTCTGCAGACTCCAAGACCCAGACTCTTTTTCATAAAAAGCTTACTATGTATAAAGAAAGAGTCAAAACCCAAATAATCATAATAAGATGCATGGCTTAGCTGAAAACTAACTCAACTGTTGTTTTCCCCCCACCTGTGTATACCTGGTCATTCTGTCATAGGTGAGAGGTCCAGACTGACCTGATCCCTATGTATGCAGTGAGTGAAGCTTTTTGCAAAGTGTTTGTTTTCCACATGAGAACTTCCTCAAGTATTTAATACTTGGCTTTTTTCCCTGCTTGAAAAGATGTGAGCCCTCTTGCCATAGGGCAAACACATTTTATTTTTTTCTGAAATGAAAGAATAGTAGCATTTATGTTCCAGTGAGGCATTGCTGCTTTGTCAAAGTCTAGTTGACCCTGAAACTTGCTACTGAGCTACTGTTTTGAGTAAGCCAGAAAAGACAGGGTACATACTGTATTTTGTGTTTTGGGCTCTACTGCTGTGTCCAAAAGGTTGAGGAGGAGATGGCTTTTCCTATCTTAAAAAGCCTTTCATGACTTCGTGGTGATCTTCTGAAGCACCAGCTGCTGGTGATAACCTGTGAATGGAATTTGTCCTGCACAAACATCTGATGAGTTGAAATTTCTGTGGCAATTTCCTGTTCTTCACACCATTCAGATGCTTTTGTGTGATGTTTTGTAGCAGAGGATTCATGAGATCTTTTTTTCATTAGCATAGCTCTGCTGTGTACACAAGTCATCGCTGATATTGTAACAGTCTAATTTGGTAGCCCATTGCTCTTGTATGTGTTCACTGTCATAGCAAAAAAGTCCTTCTGTTGGCTTTTCTCCGGAAGGGCAGAGGAGATACAGAAGTGAAACTTCCTTAGAGAAATGTTATTTCTGTTCTCTGCTAATAACTAAATACATAAAAACCCCATAAAGCTAAAAGTATTGGTCATTCTGTAGAGAAGTAAAAGACCCACTGCCTTGCAAATGCAGCTGTGGGATGTGAAAACATGATTCTCATTCAGAAGATTTTGGATTTTAATGCTGCATCACACTTCTGCCACTTGGCACTGTACTCTGTGTGTCTCTGTGTGTTCAACTCATAATACTTCGTGTATTTGTGACTAGCTGGGCAGCTATAGCCTCAGATATGATGTGATCTAAAATCCTCTGAGACACTTGGAGGCGAGGGAAGATGTTGCTAAAAAACACATGATGTAACTGGAAAGTCTGGCCACAGAAAGCCCAAATGTCTGTTAAGAGGCAGTATTTGCTCAGTTACCTAATTTGTGGCATTTAAGGAACTATGTTAAACAAAACAAAAACCCCCTAAGTTGCAGGCATTTATTTTGAGGTCTAAAATAAGTGTGATGGATGATCCTTAGACTTTCAAAATACAGATACTTCCAGAAAAACAAACAAACCAACCTCTACTGTATGCTATTTTTGCAGGCTGTTTATTTTTTATTTATTTATTGTTTTGGTAGCTTTTAAATCCAAAGTTGCATTTCAGGTTGCTGGGAATGCTGTGTCCTTCACAGTGGTGCTTTCCTTATCTCCAGGGTTTGTGCTGAACTGTTCATGAATATCTGTTTTCACACAGTCCCCCCCAGATTACTGACTGCTTGCGTGCAGCTTTGCACTGAGGTGTCTCCTCCAGTGCTCTGGCTGCTGCTGTTTCTCAATACCAGATCTCGGGGAGTGACAGCATCCCAGCACAAAACACTTACCTTGTGGTTCTGCTTTTGTACTGTAATATTCCAGATTTTTTACCTTATTTTTTCCTTTCTGACCTGCTGCTCCTGACCTTGCTGAACCTGTGTCCTGATATGTATTTTATGCTACCCTGAAATCTCATGTGCAGGAAGCATCTGCCTGTTCCCCTGCTGCATGGGGCATTCATTCAGCAGATTATCTATGCTTCATTCTGCTGTGTTCTGGCACAAAGCCCTGAAAAAGTCATTTGACTAACCCAAACTCTCTGTAGATGTAGCTCACCATTTCTTGCTGCTCTTGAGACGCTGTGTCTACCTGCTCAGAGCTGGTCGTCTTCGGGATGTGGGCATTTGTCAGGTTTGCCTTCCCCTCTTTTCTCATTGCTTTATCATTCATATCCCCTAGCAGAGGACTGCAAGTTGCTAGGAGAATGAGAATCAAAATGTGTTCAACTTCATGAAGTAAAGTTTGATATGGGAATGGGATTTTTTAACATACACAGTGTGGGGGGATAGTTTTCTCCCAAGGCTCTGCATTTGCAGGTTTTACTTTGAGAGAAAAGGGAAGTTAGCTCTGGTTTTGAAGGTGTAAGAGAAAACAAGTGTCTGTGGCTTCCTTCCAATTTTATCCTGGCTTTTTTTTTTTTTCCTTTCCATTTCGCACAACTGCTCTGTACAGCCTTGGCAGGTACTCAGCCCTCTGCGCTTTCTTTAGTTGTCAACAATAAATTCCAGCCAGAGGAGAACAGTTTAATGGTCTATAGTAATCATCTAGCCAAAATTCTGGGTAAAATATCCTCATCCCTCCAACCTGGGTAGCTCCTGGGTTTGCCTCCTTTCATCCCAAAGGGGACAGCATTTCTGTGTGTGATGGGGTACTGGAGGGTCCTTGTTATACCTTGTTATGTGTTCAAAGCTAGGTTGGATGAGGCTTTGAGCAGCTTTGTCTAGTAGAAAGTGTCCCTGCCCATGGCAGGGGGGGTGGGAACTAGATGATCATTAAGGTCCCTTCCAACCCAAACCATTTTCTGAATCTATGATTCTAGGCCAAGAGTAGTTCAGGTGATGTTAGTGCAGCAGATGTAGACAGGACCCCTGGGATCCCCACATTCCTGCTGAAATACATGCCTAACACTGCCTCTTTAGGAAAATCAGGAGAGCCTTCAATTGGGATGTAGTACCTTTTTCCAGGGTAAAAAATAATCTACTCAGTTCCATACAAATGGGTTTCACTTCAACATTGGAGCTGCAGGTTTTATTCTTGTGTATTATTGCTGTGTTGATGAGATTAATGGTGTTGTCATGGTTATCTTAATGATGTTTCACCCAAATGCCTCCTTTTTGAGTTGGTTAGAAAAGTGGGAATCTTTCCTTTCCCATTTTAAGTTGTTTTCTAACTTGCCTGTGAGTAGGAAAAGCTTTGAGGTGTGATTCCCAGTGGTGAGACCAGAAGGTCTATTCAAAGAACTCAAAACCTCATAATTTCTGAGCCCAGATGAGGAGTATTTAACCGTTGGGGCTGTTGACATGCACCAAACCCCTCAGAGTATGCCTCCAAGGAACAAAAGCCTGTGGGAGACATACTTATTCATTACTGTGTACACTCATACATTATAAAGCTTCAAGTTTCTTTGAAGTCTGGGTGATAGGGTCTCCCATTTACACTGTTTGTCTCTTAATCATTATGATAATTTATTATACATCATCTCTAGAAGGTAGATTAAGTCAAAGCATGACAAAACCTCCCATTAAGTTGCCACTGAGATCTGCCCAATAAAGCCAGTGTTTGGTTTAATTTTATTGAAGGAAAATTCTTATTTACCTATTACCAAACTGTGCAATTACATCAAGACATTATTTTTCAGTTCAATGATAGGCCCCAAAGTTGTATCAGTAAGGTCACCCAGATACCTGCAAATGAGGTCTCTGAGTTTAGCAGCAGTTTGCTAATTACTGCTGATATGGTGCCCTGTAAGCAGCAATCATTAGCAAGATGCTGTTTGGCTAACGGCAGTTTCCAGTTTCACAGCACACTGGTGGTTCTGCTGTTCTCAGCACCACAGAAATCCTGAAGTGATAACCCCACTGTCAGCACGAGTGAGCATAAGCAGAGCGGGCATCCTGGCAGAGGCCAGGCAGGGCTGTTTAGTTCACAGCACAGTCTTTTTGAACTGCAAGAATTTGTTTTCCCATTTTGGGCCCCTGGGCTTGACTTTGAAAACAAGAACCATATTTGAGGTTTTGTTTTTTGGTTTTTGGTTTTTTTTGTTGTTGTTGTTCCATCAGAAAATCAGCTCCCTTCTTCCTGATGAAGCTCTCTTACTGCTCCAAAGGTGTAAAAAGAAATCAGGGTCTGGCTCACACCTTAAATTTAAGTTTTGGCATCTGCCAGATCTGCTCTTTTGGTCGGTCCTGTGTTCCCCATACAGGCTGTGGCTCTGCAGGGAAGATCCCACTGTATTAGCACACACTGCTGAATGCAGATCACCTCCTCGTGTGTGGCTGCTCTTGCTGCCTACAACTATTTGAGCTCACTTTGTGTGAGCTGTCTCTCTTCCGAGTGAGTAAACCACAGATGCGACTTCCCACATGATTACCAACTTTTATGGAAAACTTATGGCTCCCTACGAGGTCTCCCTCCTCCGCTCCCACTGTGCTGCTGCTTTTCTGGAGGCAAATTAAACAGATCTATTCCTATCTAACTGAAGCCATTGAGTTACTTAAACAGATTGACCTGACTTAGGCTTATCAATTTCTTTAATGAGGTATCCTCTGCAACTTCTGCTTGGCTTTTTGCCATCCTTCTCATTAAAAAAGTTTCTTTTGGAATATCTTTGTTCCAGGTGGAGTCACTGCCAGCTAGTTGGCTGGGTATATGCCTGACCCTTAGCCACTAATAATCCTTTAATTTTCATTTTTAGCTCTAGCAAAGGCACTGAGAAATTACTTTGCTTATAAGTGTATGAATTGGGGAGCATTTTAACTCTTACTCAGGAGCAGTAGTGGAGAAGATGCTTCTTGCCTCTAGGTCCTTGGAAATAATCCTGCTGAACAGAAAGAGTTTCTAGATTAAGGTGCTGTTGCTGTTTCTTGCAGACTGGGTGAGATGTCTTCTCATGATTGCCTTCTAAAATGACAACAGTGACAGATTCCACCCAGGCTTGAGGATAACCACCTCCCACTGCAACTTCTTTATGAAGTCGAAGCTTCAGGATCAAATGGTGGTTATCTGTGAAGGGCTTACCTGAAGCGTAGGAGAAGAATCATTACTGATGCATAGAGAAGCTGGTTTATTTCTCTGGGATGAGTATGCACCAAAAATGTCTCAATTAATCCAGATTTACTGTGGGAAAACTGCACTCTGCCCTGGAGCATCTCTCCATGGCCCTGTCTGTTGTGATGCTGATGGTCCATCTCCTAAAACTATTAGATTGGCTAATTTAATGAGGCTTGTTTATGCTTTTGTTCTTCTGCCACTAAGTATCATTTACACACCGTACATCAGAGACAGAATCTTTACAGGATTTGTATGTACGTGAAGTCGCACCTCTTTGAAGGCCTTATTGAAGGCTACAGAGAGGCTACCTTTCTTGTGCTTAAGAGCCTTCACCTTGAACCTTCACCCAAAAGTATCTCCCAAGGTCTTCCTTCCCTCCAAATAACAAACACAACAAGCAGTACTGGCTATCTTCTTTCAAGGCAAGGGTTACTAACCCTGCAGGGGTGATCCTGGGCAGAGCACGCAGCAGTGGGAAGGGAGGATGTTCTTCAGACTCTTTCTCAACAAAACTCAAATGTTTGTGGCTGACTTCTGCAAAAGCACATTTTGCCCGCCTTTGGTCACAAAACACAGAATGTGGAAACCCCAAGGAAGCACAGGCAGAGGAATGTGTGATTTTTTTTTTTTTTTTGGGTGCGTGCTGTGCACAGCCATAAGATAGATGGCAAACAGTCACGCCTGCCAAGATGCGGTGTGCAGGGACATCACGCTGGGTACCCTTGGAAGCATTATTATGACTTATTTATTTATTTCCCTTCAGACAAAGTCCCTGCAGGTTTGGCTGCCATTGTGAAAAGAGGGCTGCTAACCAGCAGAAGTTAGATGTGCAAGTGTGTCCTCAGCCCTCCTTTTCAATCTCTTGTTGTTTAATATCTTTCCTAGAGCGGACCAGGTTTAGCAGGGACCAGTTTCACCTTTGGCATGCTCCTTCTATACTGTTAGTGGGGGCAGGTTCCCAACTCCAGTGAAGCGTTGGTTTGCTCTTTTTTCCTGTCAGAAATAAACCTGATTAATACAAATTTGCTGCAGAAGAAGCGTCTTCTGCCCCAGCAAATAAACTACCTCTGCTTCTGCCCCTCCTGCTTCAGACATCCAGCCTAGGCGCTGACAGTATTTTCATCACAAATGCAAAGTTAGAAGAACGGGGCAGGGAAATCCAAGATAAATCTTGGATAATAGATGCCCTCTATATAGAGATGCATCTTATTCCCTGGCAGAGAGAGGAGGAGTGTGTGTGTGGCTCTGGGGCCAGGGAAAAGAGTGGGATGCAGGGAAGGAGAGTCAGTGCCATGGCACTAGTGAGGACGCTGCAGTACAGATCCCAGCAGTGCACTCCAACCTCCTGCTGCAGAGCAGAGATTGCTCTTGAATGTCACAATATTTATTACTGACTGCTATTGGATTTTTATAAACCTGATTCAGCAGAGCATTTGCATCTGCATTATTTAAGTGAGTGGGAAACCCACTCTGTCTTTATAAAGTTAGATGTACGCTTAAGTGTCTTGCTGAGCTGGGATTAATTTGGAGAAAATAAATAGCTGCTTCCTGGCTTGTATAGCAAGCAGTCTAGGGCCAGCGTTTGCAACCTGATTAGACTTGGGACGTTTCAGTTCTGAGTACCTAATGTGAGATACCTCAGCACACTACTCTATTAAAAAATAGAAGCACCCGTGAGGAGAGCAGAGCTTTAACCATGTTGAACTATATCCAACAGCCTAAAAGCTAATTTAGAGAGTGTTTTCTAAAGTGTGCAGTCCAAACAGTTGGATAATGAATGTAAAGCTGTTCAGAGGGCCATGTATATTGGATTTGCAGACAGTATTATTGAGTTGTGGTCAAACTGACCACAGATAGACCGATTCTCAGTTAAATAATCAGGGAGCAGTCTGCGTGTGAGCCACAACAGTTTGGAGAAGGTGTTTCTTGTGTCTCTGTGTGCACCTGGTAGGCCCGACCCTGCATTCCTGTGCTGGGCTCTGAGAAATTGCCTACTAAAATCAGAGGGGTTTTTGAGTGAATAAGGAGTTCAGACTATTGCTGTGGATTTTAGTTCTTTCTATTCATGTTTTTCCTTTGATTATCAGTACAACGCTTTATTTTTGCACAGTGTAATATTTTATTAAAGGCGCATTTGTAGCTAATAACATTTATGAAGAGGCAGCTTTGACTGAAACTGTGTCTGAATGTCACTTAAATAATGAATGGGAATGCCATATATTCATTAAAATTTGAACAATGATAACTGTATGTCTATTAGTCCCCTTTTTGATGGATATGGCCAGCAGCCATTAAAATACAGTGGGAATTCTTGTTTCTAGGCTCGCAATGGCTGATAATAACACTAAGTATTTGCAGCTCAAGACACTGGATTTGCAAAAGAGATTTATCATAGCTAACAGCAGCTCTGAAGGTTGAAATGCTACCATCACTCAGCTCTACTTTTCGACCTTTTTTTTTTTTTTTTTTTTTAAAGTCTCATATGTACAAAGAAAGGATTTCACTTTTCCGTCAGTCTGTATCTGCTGGCCCCTGTGAGAAATTACTCACTGGATTTAAAATATTACCCAGATTCCAAGCCGGTGTGAATTAGTCCCAGCACCACAATGGGAGAGATGGAGTCTTGGTGGGATCAAGGTGTACACCTTCTGTAGGGTTTTTCTGCCCTTCTTTCTTTCACAGCAAACCATGTGTGGACAAAAGAAAAGACAGCACATAAGTAACATTGCGATGTTGTTTTAAATGACTTGGCATGTGTTTTCCAATCTCTGTGACCAACGTGATCTTTAATATAAATAAAGCTGTCTAACAGATCTTTAAAATGGGTCCATCCTTGCACTGAGGACAAGGCAGTGATTAGCACCATGTCCTGAATTCATTCTCTCTGCACAGACTGAGCATATAAAGTCACTTTGTGACACTCAGTTTACTTGTGGACTTCCCAAGCTACATCATAGCACAGGTTTAAAGAAAACAAAAATTACCTACTTTTCATCCTATTTTTAAGCCAGAGCATTCCTGGAATTCAGAAATGGAAGTGACCTGCTGGGTCATCTAGTCCAGTTCCTGTACCCCTCTGCTTTTTCTTTCAAGCCTTCTTGTTTCTGGGCTTTTGAATGTTTACAGATGCCGTCCTGCTGCCTCTTTCTCCATCTCAGTGATGTGTGGATGTCACTTGGCTCTAAAAAGGAGTCTCACGTGGCACTTTGAAGTCGGTGGAAAATATGGAAAAATCCTCTTAATAGCATCTATCCCAGAAAGTGACTTCATTTAGTTTGCAGTAAATATGAGGTACTTCAGAAAAAAAAAAAAAAAAATAGGAACTGCAGTCTTGTAACTTTTTGCTTAGACCTACAAAGCTGACCCAACAGAGTCAGGGTAGTACTGTGGCTATCATGTCTGACAGATTTATATTCTTCATTTTGACCTTGAAAAAAATCACTTAATATAGCTTTTCCTTTCCACCTTTATCAGTTCTTCAGGGCAAGGTTTATCTGAGCAAAAAATGCTTACTAAGCATCAGTAGAGCACCTACTGTGCCAGGACCCTGAGCTTTATCTCTCAAGCCTGCTCAAATAAAAAGTATTAAGTTGGTCTTCTGAAAAAAATGGATCTTTGAAATAATCTTTTGGGTTGGGTTTTCAACTGGCACAAAGTACAGACATTGTTCTTAAGGATTTTGCAAGCAGTTTGAGTTTAGCTTTTCTTCTGTCACCAAGGAGTTGGTCTGTTGACTTTGCTGATTCTTTCCCCTGTTCCTGTGTTCAGTTCCGATCTGGCAGCAAGAGCTGGAAAGCTCACATCCTTATGCATCAAACAGGATGCAGTGTCTAATTATTATCTTGATTAAATTTTGTGATTAAGTGGTCTGTAATTGTCTGTAGGCTCAGATTTTCCACGGTATTACTCAGAGCTGTGTTGACTGATCATCTGGTCAGGGTTGAGGTGGCACCGCGTTGATTAAATCTTCCTTTAAGGGGAAATGGCAGACATATCTGCATGCGCTTAAGCTCTGTGGAATTTTGTTATATTTCTCTTTGCTGAGCAATATGTAAGAGTCTATCAAGTGCAAGGCTAGATAGGTAATAAATGTCAAGAAAGTATCTATAGCGGGATGTATGTGTAAAGCGTATTAATAACTTCCTGTTTAATTTCAGAAGACAGAAAAATACCAGATTCCTGATAGATTTTGGAAGTCTGTACAGACCCTAGAGGAAGTAAATATGATAGCATCATAAATTCCCCTTGATAAGTAAAGTTACAGCATTTTTTAAAGCTAGGGAAGAAGCAATTTTAGGGGTGATTAAATTGAAATCTGTCTTTTTGGAATAAGCCATCCATGCCTTTTAAATTGTACTCCTTTAATATACTATGGCACGTTGATAAATAATAATAATAAAGCAATGTTCCTTTTAACAAAGAAAGTGCAGTCTAGTAGTCAAATATTGTTTTCAAGCGTGGTGCAACTTAAACACTTGACTATCACCCAGCAATAAGAGTGTGGAGATGAAATACCCTTAGATAGAAAGTACAGAACAATGCAACTTGACAGGCTGAGTCCTAAAGGGCAGCAGTCTTGTATCCGATAGTCTTTCATTTTGAATAATTGCTGTGCAACATGGAATCAAGCATTTATTGCTGAGTACAGACACACTTGCTCTCCCTGGTGACCCTCTATAAGCAAATGTGCAATACGATTTTATTACCAGGAATGCATTTCACACAAACTGTTTGCTTTACAGAATTAAATAAACCTGGACAGAGGACAGTCAATACTATTGTTTTGCCTTCTTGCATTTAAATGCTGTCTCCTAGACAGTTCAATAGCAAGCCAGAAGAGAGAAGGGTTCTGTCTAAATGATTCAGGTAGAGAAATTCACCTTTGAGGAAAAGCTCACAAAAGCACCAAACCCAAGAGGTTGCTTCTCTGTAGACAAAGCATTCAGGCTATTGCCTTCATCTGAGCAGGTCATTGCTATTGATGGCTAGTGGGAATGAGGATGACTGGAGAAATCTTAGCCAAAAAAATGTGTTTCCAAACTGGAACGGCCAAGCAGTGGTGAAGCTTTGATTTTGCTGCCAATGCAGCATTGGAATAGCAAACCCATATTTGTGGCTGCGGCTGAAAGAGCTTCTGGGAGACATTTGAACCCACGCCATGAATTTATGAACTAGAAATGTTTTCCAGTGTGCCGGAAAAGGACATCTCCGAGCAACACTTGCCTGGGGAGGGGCTGTGACCAGTCTTGCCTGTGGGCAGAGTCTTCGATGAGACCAGTATCTCTTCAGTGCAATTAAAAATAATCTGTTGCTTGGCTTGTCATGATGACAGTACATTGCACTGTTGTGGAGGGATGTTAGGAGTCACTTAAAGTGCCAACTAGTGCCTTATTTGTTGTGGTAATGTATTCCTGTAGTGTTGACTCTTTCTTGCTAGGACAAAATTAGACTAAGTGGAGTCAGAAAGGTTAATGTGTTTGGATTTTTTTCTTTCTATCAGCTTTATGAGCACATGAGGGCTCAGGCAACCCAAGGCATGGAGCAGGGGCTTTGTTGTCCTCAAAAACGTGATATTTCAGAATAGAGATCCAGCAAAACACCCTAAACTCTAAAATCTTGTAGTTGTTTGTATTTGGATGCATGCTAGTATTGTTTTCCCCCTCAAAGTTATGCTTTGTACACTGATAAGGTTAAGTCAAAGGGAATCACTATAAAATATATATTGGACGTGATTGATAGCACTGCATGGAAAGAAGAGTAAATTCTGAAATGCTGATTTATTGCTTCAAGACCATCAGTTGGGCTTTTTATGAGACTTGTACTAAGGAATATAGACAATGGATAACCAGCTTAGTGGAGCTGGCTGTTCAGACCGTACCACCAGTCTATTCAGTTGAGCAGAAGCACAGAACAGCAGAGAGTATCACAGAATAACAGGGGTTAGATGGGACCTCTGGAGATCATCTAAGTCTAATCTCTTTGCTAAAACAGGTTCACCTAGGCAGGTTGCACAAGCCATCAAGACAAGGAAGTTCTCAGTTGTTGCAGATCTGTTGGTGATGCAAGGCTGAGATGTTCCGGGGCCCAAGTCCAATCTGGGTATTCTGATGGGTTCATCCTCTGTACAGTCCAGTATCAGGGCTCTGCCTCCAGGGAGCAGAACCAGCACAGGGTGCAGGATGATGGCCGTCATGAACCATTTTCTTAGAGTCAAACCCTGTGTTTGAAGCAACGGGTTTTGTCCTGAGCAAAGAAAGGTGGGAGGAGATGTCATCTAGCATTCTGAGTGTGTGATCTGGCAGAGGAGTCCTCCTCTACCAAAACTGTCTTTGTAGTCATTTGTGAGATAAATAAACTACAAGCATCACACAGCAGCCAAATGAAGTGGAAGTTACGGCAAAGCAGGTCAAGGAGACTATAACAAAGGGACTCTTAAGTCAATAGGACTTTCAAAAAAATTGTGTAATTGGTGACCTAGACTTTTGAGACAAAATTTTTGGCAAGTTTTGAATTGAAGAAATGATCTTATTTACTCAGAAGCTCCTGCCTCTTGCCAACTCAGTAATGAGCTGTTGGGACAGGTAGAAAGGGCTGCTTTCCAAAAATAAGCAGATCTTATACAATAAGCTTAGTTATGTTAATAACTAAAAGACAGATGTACTATTTATTATCTGCTTTCAAATCTGAGTAGGCAGTCATACTGAGGATTACTTTTTTCATTTTCTTTTTTTTTTTTTTTCACGTCTCTTCTAAAGGGAAATGTGGGGGTAAGAACAGAACTCAGTATTTAGTGTTCTGCTTTAGATTCTCCATTGCTGCTTGATAATCAGTGAGATATCCTGGCACATGTTGCTAGAAGCTGTTCTGTTGGTATCATGCTTTGAACCAGTCTGACAAGCCACATCAGGAGTCCTTGATAGGACCCATGCTCTAGCTAGAGTAAGATCTTTCAGAACCTGCTTCTGGAGTTCTTATTGAAGCTAATGGAGTAGACCTGGATAGAAAGTGCCATTCTGTTACTTTGTATTTTTTTGTCCTGATTCTGTTGAATATAGAGCTGTCCTGCGCGCAGCATCCACTGTTGTAAACAGGAGCAATCTCCAAATTCATCCTCAATTTGAAAAAAAGGGGTTTTGAATAAAACAGCTGGCAGATATCATTTGGAATACTTGGCTGGCTTGGAGCAGGCTCAAAATGCACTGACAAGTCCAGCAGTGGAAAAAAAAACGTGTTTGCTGTCAGCTAATGTATCCTTCCCCTGCACTCTGGGTTATTCACACTGCCTTTCCTTAGGCACTTAATTTTGATGTCCGAGTTAGAATTCCAGTAAATGAGAAGGCTGGGCTCCCCACACTGCTGATGGAAGGAGTGAGCCCCTGCACCAAGGTTGCTCAATGGAGGAATTTAACTTTGAAATTACAAGTGTGAGTTGAAAGTGTGAGACAGAGGCGTGCATCCTACTGCCGGCCTGGAGCTGCATGTCCTGTCTCATTCGGCTGTTAGTGATGAGTGGCTCAAGAGCTTATCCACCTCCTCTCACCTGCCTCACCTAAGGTGACTTATATTACCCTCTGCAGGAGCACCACTGTTTGCATAAGGAATCTGCAGGTAATATCGTACTAAGCACCAGATTCACATGTCTGCAACCTCACTGATGTAAAAAGGGTTGTGCAAATGTGAGTAGATGCACATGGCTTCTCTACCCAAGAGAAAGGCAGTATGTGAAATTTGGGCTTGTATGCCTACGTGGAGATACATGGCTAGAAAAT
This sequence comes from Ceryle rudis, assembly GCA_033439905.1. Lineage (NCBI taxonomy): Eukaryota > Metazoa > Chordata > Aves > Coraciiformes > Cerylidae > Ceryle > Ceryle rudis. The sequence goes on from JAAGNO010001721.1 coordinate 34,327, forward strand.
AAACAAAACTGTTAGTTAGTATGTTCCCATGTCACACTCAAAACCGCTGTTGAATAGGCTGGGTGACAGTAGCACAGTGTCTCCTAGATGCAGGTGGAAGCAGCAGATAACTGCAGTGGCTGGGGCCGGGCAAACCGTCTCCTGCTGCTGGCACCCAGCCTGGGACCCTGCGGCTCCTTTGCAGGCATTGCCGTGGGTCACTGAATTGCAGCCGGTGAGCCAGCTGGTAGCACTTGCTCTGTCTGTGGTTTACTTCATCCCATAAAGTGCTTCAAATGCTTCCCCCTCCTCCTTGCTTTTTAACAGATGGCATTAAAGGACCTTTACCTTTTTTTTCCCCAGTCTTTTTTAGGCTCTCCCTGCCTCTCATCAAGTCACGGGTGATGCCCCTGACAGCTGACCACTGACTTCTTTGCCAGCAAGCTTTATGCTTGCCCAGAAACCAATCTGTTACAAGGCTGTCAACCCCCTCCTCCTTCTGCCAGTCCAAAGCCCTCACCCCATCATGAGTGGCTGCTCCATCCTTCTGCCGGGGGCACCAGGGATGGGGCCACAGAGACCCCAGGAGCAGCACTCCCTGCTCAGCTCCTGTGTTGCTGCCTTTGCCAACCAGCATAGCAATCTGGGCTAAATTGCCAAGACAAAAGCCAACTGAAATGGTGCAGAGTTACCCTCTTTGGAGACTGGCTGCTCTCACCTGGCATCGCGCATCTCGTCATATTGACAGGAGCCATTGTTTATTTTCTTCCATCCTTGTGTTCTTGTTTTATGCTAAATTAGAGCAGGCAGGCAAGCCATCCATCAGCCTATAAATGCTGCAGAGCATTTTGGCTTTGTGCTAAATAATTGTGCATTTTATTGCTATTTACCCATTCATTTTCTCAGGCAATAAAATGCAAACTGCAGTCCCCAGTACTTTTTTATTATTATTATTTTGTATCTATGTCATGGTGGCCACACCAGCTTCAGCAGCAGCATGCAGCCTCTTCCTGTAAATTCACTCATTTTAGTAGGTCTAACATGTAGTTATAATTAATGTTGGGGACCTTACACAGCAAAACAATTATTGATTTTTTTATTTAAAAAAAAAAATTACTTTTTTCTTATTATTGCCATAGCAACCCAATCAAGTTGCAGTGGATAATCTTGTCCAGAACAGCTGAAGAAAAGACTCTTAAAAACTGAGTTGCTGGTAAAGTTATAAAAAGCAGCTTGTGACCTCATTAGCTCTAGGGTTCCTATAGATGGGGATTATCATACGGAGGGCAGGGGTCAGTAACAGAAATAAGCATCTCTCTTGGTGTCAGCGAAGGCAGGTGGGAATGGGAAGGCTGTACAGCAGGAGCCCTTGTAGCCACTGCAAAATGAGCGCCTTTGGAAGTGGCAGTAGGGTTTAATATGCCAAGGCAGCTGGGGATGCGGAGGGTGCAGGGGCACAGTCTTTCCAATGGATCCCCCAAGCACCAGCATTAACGACCGAGAAGTGGCTGCTGTGATTGCAGGTTGTGCAGTGCCAATGGGGTGCAGCAGCACTCCCCGCACAGTGAATGTGAGTGAAACTCGCCTTGATTTGCTGCAAGGATGTGAATTGGACCAAAGCAGCCTTAAAATAAATTTTTACACTTTGAGTCTCCTTCTTGGAGCTAAGATAGCTAGCCATGCATGTGCAAGCTAAATTGCCTTATCAGTAGCCCTCAAATGGTGTGTGGTTTTTTTCAGTCCAACTGTGGCCCAATATGCCAGAAAATCTGCTGAGGGCCACATCAGACTTGGCAAAGAGCAATGGAAACAGCAGCCAACTCCATCTTAAACTAATGTTTACCCATGCCAGGGGTGGCTGCCTAACAAGTGCTTGGAGGACCCAGGCTGAAACACAGCCCCAAAAAAGCTGTAGGTCAGAGGTGTGAAGGGAGCTGCAGAAGGCAAAGCAATGTTTCTGTTACTGCTCCAGCCTTCTGCTCCTAATGATTTACCTTCAAAATGCTGAGCAGCAGTGGGAAAGGGAAGGAGTGGAGTCAGGAGCTGGGGATGGATGTTGCTTTTCTGCTTTGAGCTCTGTAAGGGCGAGAATAAGATGGACACATGCAGGCTCGCTCGCCCCTTCCCCATCTGCAAAGCAGAGCTGGCAGCAGCATGTTGTGTGTACAGTGGTTTTTGGAGGGATTATGGCAAAAAAGGCTTGTGGTGAAGAGTTGTCATGGGGCTTGGATGACTGCCTCTGTGTGCCACCTCTCTCTCTGAGGGTTTGGCCCCAGGTTAATCCTCCCATAATCCACCAGCCTCGATGGGTTGGGAAATGAAAAAGGATGGCAAGTTCTTTTTTGTGACACCTTTCACTGTGCTTTGAAACTGGTAGCAAAGCCTGTCTCGGCTGGGGTGTGTGCGGTGTCTGTGACTGAGCATGGGAAGAAATGCTATTGGACCAAAGCTGGATGTTGCTGAGCACAGGAGTAAATTGGGAGTTTCTCAGTTTGAGGAACAGCAATCCTGAGGGATTCTGTTCTGACTTCTTAGGGGTGTTGAGTGGCTAAAATTGTGGAAACTAGTGAGGGGTGGACTCTCAGCATCTCTAGAAACTCAGCCCCCATATGTCATAAGTGGAGTACCCCAAATGAAATCAGTGGGTGCTTTGGCCATTACTTGTCAACATGCAGCCATAAATGCCACTCAGATTTTATCACTTCAAGTCTGGCACTGCCAGGGATTTCTGTACCTTTTTTTTTTTTTTTTTTTGTCTAGGACTATTAGGGCTTTTCTCTTGTTCAACTCGCTCATCAGCTCTATTTTTAGACAGCTCTATTTTTAGACAGCTCTATTTTTATTTCTTAATTAGCTTGGTATTTCTAGTCATTTGATATCAAAGATGTCTGGCCAGCTTGAAGTAACGTGTAACACCTGTCAAGCCAAGGGATTTACACAATCAGGGCTAGATAGCCTGGAGTTGGGAGAACATGTACATGCCACATGTGTTCTCACAAAGCTGTATTGTCTAGGCTTGGGGCAGGTATCACCTGCACCTCACCTGCATGCAGAGGAACATTGCTGATGGGCATCTGGGCAGTAAAGGGGCTTTATTCCTCCCCAGTAGCACTGGTGGGGCTGCACAAACTTCATTCCTTCTATCTGCAGTGATGATGCCATGCAGCTATGTCACCAAGTGTGCAGCTCACCTCCACGTTTTTTATAAAGCTAGTTTTGAAAGTAAACCCTATTTTTATCTTGGCTGTGTTGAGTAGGTTGAGCTGTAAATCACGTTTCACCCCATGGATACTTTGCAGTCCCAGCCCTTCCTTGCAGATGATGAGTTGGAGAGGGTATGAATAATACCCTAGAGCCTTTAGCCATAGGACAAGGGGTAAAGGGCAACTAAAAAAATGGAACATTCAGACTAGATGTAAGGAAGAAAATTCTTTATAATGAGGGTGTTGAAACACTGGAAAAAGCTGCCCAGAGAAGTTATAGATGCCTCATCCCTGGAAACATTCAAGGTCATATTGGATGGGGCTTTGAGCAACATGATCTAGTTGAAGATGTCTTTGTTCGTTGCAGGGAAGTTGGACAAGGCAGTCTTTAAAAGTCCTTTCCAACCCAAACCATTGATTCTGTGATTCCAATACAAGCCATGGACAGGAAGAGGAGTGGTGTCCCTCTCATTTGTTTCAGCCCTTGCTGTAGAAGAGGCTTTTTATCATGGTGGGTGGTTGGTTTGGTTCATACCACCACAACTTTGGACAAGGGCTAGATCCTTACATGTCCCCTATCCTCCCTGCATGCAGGCAGATGAACCATATAAGGGTTAATTCCAGCTGCAAACCCTGCCAGCCAGGCTTCCAGCTAATCAACCAAATCCACTTTCCTTCTACTTCTCTTGCTTCCACTACCTTAGGGTAAAAAGGTGAGGATGAAGGAAAGTTATGGAAGCACAATCGAACCATTTTGATATGTGCATGAGAGTGAAATCAGGCTTCCTCAGGTCCACCATAGCCCCTGCTGTCCGTATGGGCTACATGCATATGGCTGTGTGCAGTCTGCACAGCCAGCGTGGTCCTCTCCCCTTGGCCACCTGGCCTGCAGCATCCCAGGGTTTTCCCTGTCATACCCAGCATAGTGTCATGTCCTGTAAGTGAGGGATGGGAGCACACTCTGAAGCTGTTTCCAAAGACACTGTTAATTGGAAACAGGGTCACATTTCTCCTGGGGTTGTTTAGCCTGCTTGGTGGAAACCTTATGACTCTCTACAGCTACCTGAAACGTGGTTGTAGTGAGGTGGGTGTTGGTCTCTTCTCCCAAGTAATCTGCAATAGGACGAGAATAAATGGCCATATGTTGTGCTAGGGGAGGTTTAGATTGGACATTAGGAAAAATTGCATTGGAACAGGCTGCCCAGGGAACTGGTGGAGTCACCATACTTGAAGGTATTTAGAAGGTGTATAGATGTGGTGCTTGGTTTAGTAGTGGACTCAGTCATATGTTCACAGTTGGACTCAATGATCTTAGAAGTCTTTTCTGACCTAAATGATTTCATGATTCTTGCCCCCCTGCATTGCTGTGCCAGCCAGGCTGTAGCTTCAGCAGCAGGCAGGTGAATGCTGACAGAGGCTACAGGGTGCTGCTCTGAGGTGTTCCCACAGAGTTTGGTTTTGGTTCAGGGCTGAAAGGTTTGCAGCACAGTGTTTCACCTAGAGGCTGGACTCGTTTCTGTTTATTTCTTTAAGACTGTTAACTCAAATGGGAGTCTGAGGATAGGCTTTTCTTGCTATTGTCTGAGCCAGGGATGGTGTTGTACTGAACAAATTGCTCGGAGAAGCAGGAGAATTTCCTCTATTGGCTGTTTTCAGAAGACAGACTTCTGTTAAAATAGTTATGTGTGAGAGGTTGGTGCTGCTTTTGCCTGGGAGGAAACACAGGAGGAAACCTCTCAGCACCTCACCCAGCTGAGCCTCCTACGTGTCCGGAATGAATGAATGTCCAGAATTAAAGCCAAACTGTCTCAGTTTAGGGTGTCAGCCAGGAGCTGCACCTCACTGAGCGGCTGTGAGGGGTAAGCAGTCTTCTCCTCAGCTGCCTTCTGGCTGATAGCTTCACGAAGAGAAATGATTACATATATTTGTAAAACTTAGGCAAGATCATTTTGCCTCCTATGCCACGTGCTGCAATTGTGAACCCCATTACCCTTTGTCTCCCACACTTTCTTGACGGTTTCTCATACAAATCAGCGGTGCACCAAATCTGCCATGCACGTATTTTAGAGCAGGGTCAGTGAAATGCAGAAGATATAATACAGGAGACTGTAAAATGGCAAGATTACAGGATCTCTTACTATCCGCTATCTTTTCCGAAGGATGGGAACAAACCAGCAACAGCTACTGCATACTGTATCAACCCCTTATAGCAGAGTGTGACAGCACTTCTGGAGCTGGGAACTCTTGTCCCCTTTTACAGCAATATAAAAACAACACTGCCCTTCAGCTGATGCTACATCTTATCCATAAGAAGTCATAGGTCAGTTCTTTGCTGGGAACATTTAAGCTCAATTTGTAATGACTTCCTTTTGGATGCAGTCATTATTTTTCAGCATTCAGTTTGCATTTTTTTTGAGCAAGAGAGACATATTAAAATTGAAAATTAATCTTACCCTATTTAAAACGAAGCCAGGCAGAACAACGTATTTTCAAGAGTTTCTTGGTATACATTTCACAGCAAATCCTTGAGAGGTTTTAATTAAAGGCAAAATTACTTTTTCTGTTACTTAATAAAGGTGAAACATAAATAAAAATCCTGTAGCTCCCACTTGCAAAGCAAGCTTTTTGACACAAATTGATGGCTCACTTATTACCCAGAGCTCCAGGGCTCTGCTGTCTGTGGGCATTGGGGGCTCTTGGGTTTTGACATTGTGCCCATTAAAACTTGCCAGGAGCTTTATTGTTAGAGCAAGCATGTTTTTAAGTCCCATTTTAAATGTTATTGTGAAACTCCTCATGTGAGTGAGAACAGGATGCCACATTCATTGCAATAGTAATGTGCATAAAATCTACAACAGTAAGAAGCAGCTTCACTGTGCCACTCAAAACACAAGGATGTTTTAGCTGGGGAAAGGATATTGCAGTGGATGTGGGATCCCGTTCTCCACGTTTGAATGGGAGACATGATCTCGAAGCTGAAGACAGGATTCAGCTTTAGATGTTGCTCCGCTGTGAAGTTTGAGCTGATGTAGTGCTGATACTGTTATGGTCACTTAAGGATAGTGACCCTAAGGCTGAAGATGTGGTTTCTGACCAGTATCAAACCAGTCTGTGTAGGACCGGTGTTCATCTTCCATTGTGCAGGAGACACTTTCCTGTGGTAAAATTTCTGCTTTTACAAAGTTGGTGGATGACAGTATGATGCCATTTTAGAACTGAAAATTTAAATACTAAATAAACTAAACCTTGCCATGCTGTTTATTTCTGTATGGATAAGTGATATTTTGAGTTTTGCTTTGAACCAGAAAGCCTTGAAATATTCAAGGATTGCTGTCTACCTTAGCAGTCTCCCTTTTTACATTTTAACCATCTAAGAAAGGCAAGTGAGAAAGATGCCATAGTTTTATGCATGTCCATGTGTGTTTCTCCAGCATTCAATTATCAGCATCCACGTAGTTCAGTATTAGCATTTTTAATGCACTTCAGGATGCCCAGTCGAGCGGCTGTATGTGCAGCTCTGATGTATGCAAATCCATTTTGCATGCAGCTCTTGACATATTTTCATATTTGGGATTATAGGAAGCTTTTTCAGTGCCACTCTGATGTATGCTAATCTCTGTTTTTCTAAAAACACTTTAAGAGTCCAGGCAAAAAGGCAAAATTTCTTCTTAGCTGAAATCCTGTGGTTTTTTCTGTACCCAGGTTACCACATAGTCCAAAGCAAAGCTTCTACTGATAGACCACCAAAGGGCCACATTCATATTGCCCACTCTGGGTAGCAACCTCTGTCCATCAGGTATTATAGACAACCTAAGATCTAGGAGTCCCCTGGATAAAAGGCAGTCCGAATCGTTGATTTCTTTCCTGACTGTCAACACTTCTGTAGATGTAGGGTAAAAGCAGGAATTCGACCATCATTGTGTGCACAGAAGCTGGATGATGCCTGGGCTGGAAGCAAGAGCACGCAGTGCATTTGGATCCAAATAGGTCAAGTGCTCCTGTTAGGGAAGTATAAATGATCAATCAATTGAAGTAGCTGCAGAATGGCTTTGTAATTTGAGCTTGTAACACAGTATATAAATAATCAAATATGTTACTTATATCTGTGGTATATTTTTAATGTATTATTTATTGACTCTTTGTAAACTTATTGTGGCTGCCAAACTCTCAGAAGTGGGCACAGTAATTGGAAAATTCGAAGTATTATTTTATAATTACCATAGTTTGTACTGACTGCCAGGTCCAGACTATGCACAGACGCTTAAACACCTCTGAATTTAATTGTGGGCAGTCTGACACCTTCGTAACACAAGAAAGACAATGTAAATCCCAGGTTAATGAAGGAGAACAATCTCTGTGGTGTCATTAAACCTTCCCCAGAGAGGATTCAGCCTGTCTGATGAATAAATGTTTAATGCAGAAGCCGTATCAGTTGGTATCATTGATTGTAAGACAAACGCTGTTGGTTTAACAGGAGCCCATCAGTGTGAACACTGAGTTAACCTCAGGGTGCCAACGACTGCTTGGTATTGCTTCAGGGCAGGAATTCCAGTGAAGAGAGACTCATGTGGGCTTGGAAACAGGTTTCCTAGATTCTAGTGATTATTGACAACACTATCGATATTACCATTGTCATCTAATCTTTCTCTTCATTTAAATTATAATGCCATGATGGTCCCTGTGCTGTGTTAATCACTCTCTTAATATCAGAAGTCAGAGTTCCTCACAATGTATCATTGAAGTCTGTTCCACATAAACAGTTTTATTTATAATTGCATATGTTTCCCTGCAGTTTTAACCAAGAAATAGATGGAATATTTTTGAGCTGGATACTCACGGACAGTTCCACCTTTAGTTTAGAGTGTCTGTAATCTGAAATAATACTATATACTTGCCTGTAATCCTATAAAACTGAAACTAATGCGTGTACGGGAATTTGCTTCTACAGTACTTTTAACTTACCTCTATTTCTACTACTGCTGTTGCCATCATTAATTTGTCTCTCTATACTTGGATTACCTGAAAGTAGTGTTCTTACTGTTTCCGGGGAATTAGCAAGACACTAAAAAAAATACATAATCAGCCCAATATGAAGAAGAAGCCCAAAAAGATGATGGGATTATTTTTTTTTTTTTACACTTCTCCTAGGATGTAAATAGTTTGGTTGGGGTTTTTAATTTTTAATTTCTAAATCTTTTGTTTTCCTTTAATTACCTTAAATGACACATTTTATAGAAGTTTTTTTTGCAAAATGAAAACTAGGATTTTAAATTTTAATGTAATATAAAATGTCAAAGATCCTTCTTTTCTGAAAGTTTCTTGAAAGAGCAAATCACGATGGAAAATTCCTTTGGGCCCATAAAGATTCAATTTTGACAAAGTGATTAAAGAAAAAACAAACAAACAAAACCCACACAAAACGAAACCAAACAAAAAAAAAAAAAACACCTGTGCTTGGAAACCTCATTTTCAGCTCCAGCTCTAGGGTTGTCCTCTCATGAACCATTAAAAAATTGTGCTATGGGCAAACACAGGTAAGTGTCCTGGAAATCTTTTGGTAGCTTTTTTCCCAAGCAAGGGGTAGCAAAGCTTTAATTTCATTCTACAAATCACCTAAAGGCAGGAGAAGGATGTAAGAGTACAGTGGTACTCTGTCCATCTGTCCACCATGGACTCTCTGCCATCAAAGGTTGTCAACAGGCATCAAATAGCAATTTGTATGTGTCCTGTTGTCTGCTTGGGTATTTTTAAAGAACTCTTTGAAGTAGAGCAATCCACAGAGGTAGAGTGAATGAATTTTAGTGAGTGAATTTAAATTTAGGGTTGTCACCACAGAGTTACTGTTTTCATTGCTCTTGGTTTGCTGGCCTATACAAAACCAGCACAAACATCCTATCCTAACTCATCGATGGATAGTGGCCCACCACAGAAAAGCACCCATAGCCTGGCAGGTTACCTGTGTATCTGTCCAGCACTGGAAACTACAAGATGAGGAAGGAAAAGAATACTTTTTAACAGTCTGTAATGTTATATTTGTTATTTAAAACATCAGTGTGTCTGTGGGGAGGGGCATTTAGAATGTATGGGGGAAAAAAAAAAAAAAAGTACTACCAGAGAAGTGAAGTTGCCATTTCTTGATTAACAGAGTATGTGCAAAGAGGCAGGGCTCCTCCAAAATCACTTTCTAGCAAGACGGGCTGTGGAAGACCAGCCCTTTCCAGCAGCTTATTTTTCCACTGTTGGTTTTCAGCACATCCCTGGTGAAACCTCACAGCGTCCAGCCTCTTGGCTGCAATCACTATTTTCAGGAGTTGGCTGGACAGTACTCTTATCTTGGTGTTCCTATTTTATCCTGAAAGTACTTGATCTGAGGGTTGAGCCAAAGGAATGGACCATAAACAGGTTAGCAGTGAAGCTGCCCGTTAAGTTTGAGTTAATTGCTATTCTCACTGGACTCTCCTAGTTTATGCCATAAAGACACCCATGGGCCAGTTTGCAAGGGACAGTTGTTTCATGGTCTGCAGATGTGTCTGAGTGCTCTCTTGGCCCCATAATAACCTGGGAAAGTTAAGACTAGGTTTACAGGGGCAAGTGTTTGTACGTTGTCAGTAGGCTTTTTCACCAAGCCTGGCATGATATCAAGTCTGGCTGCAGTAACAAAGGGCTATCATATAAACTTATTTATGTTATAACTTCCGCTGGAAATAAATTGATCATGAGGTTATCTTCACTGTCACATTCATCCATGTGTTTCCCAGTGATAAGCGGTACCCAGGTCGATGTTGTCATATGTGTATATGTGGTGTCACCAGGGGATAGAGTTGGGCTCCTCACAGCCTTGCCCTTCACCCCAAACTGAGTTTCACTCATCTCTCCAGACGGAAGATCAGGTGCTGTATGAAGAAAGGGCTGTAAGTGAAGCAGCATTTATCAAAAAGATGCAAGTGATTGGAATCCTGGAATAATTTTGCAGCATCAGCATCATTTTATTCATAGAATCATACAGGACATGACGCTATGCTGGGAAGGATGGGGAAAATCCTGGGATGCTCTGCAGGTAAGGTGGCCAAGTAGGGACGACCACGTTGGCTGTGCAGACTGCACACAGCTGTATGCATGTAGCCCATAGGGACAGCAGGGACTATGCTGGACCTGAGGGAGGCTGATTTTGCTCTCTTGCACATACCAAAATGGTTAAATTGTGCTTCCATAACTTTCCTTTTTACCCTAAGGTAGTGGAAGAAAGAGAAGGTAGAAGGAAAGAGGATTTGTTTGGATTAGCTGGGAGCCTGGCTGACAAGGTTTGCAGCTGGAATTAACCCTTATATGGTTCATCCACCTGCATGCAGGGAGGGTGGGGGACACGCAGGGATCTAGCCCTTGTTCAAATCAATCTTCATAGGGGAGGAGAAAACCTTCTGATTATCTTTGTGTCCCCCCTCTGGAACTGCTTGAGCAGTTCAGTGTCCTTACACGGGGGCCCCTAGAGCTGAAAGCAGTATTCTGGGTGGGGTCACACAAGAGCAGAGTAGAGGGGCAGAATCACCTTCCTCGATCTGCTGGCCATATTTCTTTTGGTGCAGCCCAGGATATGGTTAGCTTTCTGGGCTGCAGGTGCACATTTCTGTCTCATGTCCAGCTTTTCATCCACCGTCATTCCCAAGTCAGTCTTCACAGGGTGGTTCTCAATCCCTTCATCCCCAGCTTGTATTGATACTGGGAGTTGCACTTGGCCTGGTTGAACCTCATGAGTTTCACACAGGCTCACTTCTTAAGCGTGTCCAGGTCCCTCTGGATGACATCTCATCCTTCAGATGCGTCAAACACAACACACAGCTTGGTGTCATCTGCAAACTTGCTGAGGCTACACTCGATCCCACTGTCTATGTCATTGGTGAAGATACTAAACAGTACCAGTCCCAGTACAGACCCCTGAGGGATACTGCTCATCACTGGTCTCTGTCTGGACAATTCATCAAGGAGAGCTTTGGGATCAACCAGAAGAGCAAAGATATAAGCTCAGTCTGTCACTTTTTTGTAGTCAATTCTTCATTTAGAGTTTGATGAAAGCTTCACTGGTTGGAACAAACTTTGTTTCAAACCAATTTCTGTTTGCACTGGCTTCCTAGGAGTGGAGTGAAGTTATTCTGTAGCCTGCCACAGGAGAGGTGGTTAGAGCATCCGCCCCTCTCTGTGCTCAGCTCCTAAGATGATTTCTGCCGTAGGTATGGTGGACAAGCAGGGGAGGAGATTTTGGAGCCAGACCATCTTTCATGGCACTTCCAGCCCCATTCAAAGCAAAATTCCCGACTTGCCTTGAAGATATGAATATGATCTGTAGCCCATGAAGGACAACAGAATTAATCTTGGATATTAACACTGCAATTTCTCTAGACCAAACACCCTTTCCAGGAATCAACTCTTGGTATGCGAGGGAGGAGGAGGTGGGGGAGTACAAAATGCCTTCACACCAGTGGGAGGAGGCAGGGATGGCAGCTCTCAGCATCCAAGGCAGGCTCATGTTCCTTCCCATGCCAGAGCCTCCAGGCCTTTCTTCAAGCATCAAAAGGCATTTTTAATTTCCAGATTGCTCAGCAACGTGGCTAATAAAATGTGGCAAGATAAAGATTTATTTTGAGGCAACAGAATGCAAATTCCCCACCCAAGTTTCTGTTAATCTTATACATATCTTGCATAAAAAGCTGTTTGCATACCCTGATTGCACAGACCTGTTGTGCACGGGGGCAAGGCAGGCCGTGTTAGAGTACCAGTGAGATCTCTTGTCTACCTAGCCAGCCCAAGCCTGCTAACAAACCTGCTCTCTGATACCTACACCGGTAGGTAATGATATTTTTTTCACGTCACTGGCACCTAAAGTGCCATGCAGACCTCCAGTTTTTCTTCTGTTCACTGTGGTGGATGAAACACTGCCCAATAGCTGGGTCTGAATTCGAGAAGCATGGAGGAGTTGCTGCTTTTCAATTTGCCTAAAGCTACTTTTGCTCATGGCTTAAATGTTCCTGAATGGTTTTGTTTTCTAGGCAGTGTTGATACGATTAGTTGGAGTTCCTTGGGGTGAGCATTGTAATAAATCCAAGAGCAATATACCAACCAGCTTGCCTGACTTCAGTGCTGTGGTCCTATTTGACCATGGCAGTCAAATGGATTTATGCCTTGCAGCATGGTCAGTGAATGGGGTGAAAGAGTTATAGATCATTTTCTTCCTGATTAAATGGCAGGTAAGAATTGGGGCTGCTTTTCTTTGGCTGTGGGCACATGGGACAGCAGAACCTATGTCATTCCTGTGAGTGATGTAATGGTGGACGGGAGGGAGGAGCCAGTTAGCTCTGAGAAACAAATGCAGTCTGATTTTAATTAAGCTATGGATGGAAAAGGGAAAGGTCATGAGGCAGCCAGTGCTTTTCCAGAACTGCATCCCATGGTGGCTTTTGGTGTATGAGAAGCATGGGGCTCACATTTGCCTGCCAGTGCCACGTGGCCAGTGGCACATGGGAGGTCACATCACAAGCAGGCTGAAGTCATAGAAGCTGAGCTGGGGCACAAGCATCACCCCCTCATGTCTCCAGCCCTCATGTGACCTTTGATGCTCAGTGAGACTGATCTGGAGATGAAGGAGATGGACCAGAGATCTTGCATGAGCTCCCAGTATCATCTGGTTAAGGGAGCTTCATGTTTCTGCCCTGTGTTTAATTCTGATGGGCTGCCAGGCTGTCTTGTAGTTGCACAATCTATCTCACGCAGCAAAGGCATCATGCTTAGAGGTCTCTGGCAAGGTGTCAGACCAATGAAGGGTTTCCTTCTAAATGTCAGCCAGCTCCGGGCAGTGGGAAGCAGCCAGTGATGATCCAGGGCAGGGGAGGCAAGCCTGTGGTTTGCAGTGAAACAGTCCCCTCCATTGTTCCTCTCCAAGCCTAAGCACAGACCTGGGGTGGAAATTTATGTGTATTTTTTCAGGGACAGGCTTTTTGCTGCCCAGGGATGACATCTTCTGAGACTGCTCTGGACCTTTGTGCGTGCATTAAAGCAAGATTTAACCTTCCATCCTCTCCCAGGCCATGGCTTTGAGGCCAAGGGTTGCTCAAGTAATTACTCCAAAGGAGTGCGAATGGGAAGGAAGTTCCAAAACAGCAAGAAGGATGCTTGAGGACTTATTGTTTGTGTTTCCAAAAGGCTCTATAACAATATAGCTAACAGTGGTTGAGCTGGGAAAGTAATTCCTTTTTGGAGGTTTTGCAGTGTGAAGATCTGAGCTGTGCTTCTCAAAACCAGCACTTGCAGTTCTGCCACCAAGACCTTTCTAGCACAGCATGGTCTCTTGAAGTTGAATTGCAGCAAATCTTTACTCCTTGAAGTATACAGTTTCCAGCTGTAAAATACTGTGGGTTTTAGAAGGATTGTATGACAGCCACCATCAGTCATGACAGAGCTGCAGCAGGTCATGTTGTCCTTCCCCACATTCTGTCGAGGCAGGTGAGTATGTGGGTTTGGAGTCTAAAGGACTCTGGAACCTTTGAAGTATTCAGGCAGCAAATGGAAAGCTGGAAATACCTCTGTACTGGGATGCTGTTCCTTCTTGCCTTTGTGCTGTTCTACCTGACACAATACATCTGGAAAATGCGGTCAACTTCAAAGTAGGGAAGTGCATTTCACACCTAGGTTTTAATGTGAGGGCAAAAGCTGGATCCTGAACCATTAGCATTTAATGTGAGCTAACAAAGGTCTCCTCAAAGTGGTGCTGGTACGGAGTATTTCGTTGGTAGCAAAGTAGGCACCAAAAAAGGGTCAAATTCTACCTTAGTGCAGTGGGACATTTGCAGCTTGGGGGGATGAGAAGAAGTAGAGTCAATTTTTTTCTCAGTATTTTTTCATTATCATTTTCTACATGCTTTTTGTTTAAGGCCCATCTTTTAAAATCCAAGAACTGCTTGAATCATTCTGCTAATACTTTGTGGCTGACTGCATAGAACTTGTTCAATCCCCAAATGCTCTTCCCCTCTATAACACATCCCATGCCCCCAGGCAGCAATACATCTCAGTCCCAAAGGTGCTCTGATGTTGACTCCTCTGGGTGAGTTTCATGCCTGGGGCTGAGGCTGTCCTTGGCCAGCCCTGGGAGGGACCCAGACAGGGTGTCCATTTTTCTGCATTCTTATTTAATTTTCCCACCTGCCTTTGTGCCGCTGTCCTCCCTTGGGCTGGTGCAGACAGGCCTTTGATGGGCTGGTGACTTCTGGGATGGGTCTGTGAGCCTTTGGGGAAGGGTGTTATTTGGGTTACCCCATCTGCCATTGTCTCTCTGTGCTCTTTTGTGGGAGTGCAGATGAGCTGTTAGCACATAACCTAGCAAGTGCAGTGAGAATACATTGTATTTGTAGGTGGGTTTGTCAAAAAAAAAAATTCCTTAAGGTGTTAAGAATTGCTTTATATTAGTCCTTGTCTGTTAATTGCCAAGTTGGCAAAGGACCAGGGACATTCTTCAGATTGTGAATTTACAATACAAAAAAAATATCTACCCTGGCAAAACAAAAAATAAAAACAAAGAAAAGAAAAGGCTGTTTCTCTTCCTTGGTTCTAAAATGCAAGAAGACAATAAAAGCAAACAATCCAAACAGATTAATCCTGGTATATTTTATGATATAAATTTTAAACAGAAAATTAAGCTCTGTTCTTGATTCAAAGGTTGGAGTTTCCAAGGCCCCTTGCTTTCTAACAGTCCGCACCGAAGCGGGAGGCTGGGTGAGGCTGGGCAAGGAGTCCAAGATAAACTCAATAACAATGTAGTGTTATTCAGCAGGTATT
>JAAGNO010001723.1:10303-20361 GCA_033439905.1 Ceryle rudis
AAAGAAAAGAAAAGAAAAGAAAAGAAAAGAAAAGAAAAGAAAAGAAAAGAAAAGAAAAGAAAAGAAAAGAAAAGGAGCTGAACTTCCCTAAAAGCTTTGCAGCTGAAGGAAGAATCAGGCAAGATGCTCAGGAACTCGTGGCTGGCTTTGAACACGCTGTCCCAGGAGAGGGCGAGGTGAAGTCAAGCAGTATATCCCACTGCTGGGCAACACAAACATCTCCTTTCAGGGGCAGGGAAGGGTGACAGAAGCTTCTCTGACCAAGGAAGCAGGCACACAAACGCAGGTCAGCAGCTGATAGACAGAAGGTTGCTTGCACACAGCCAGCTCAGAGCCAAGATCAAGGTGTTCGGGTCCCTCTGCCCCACACGTGTTGTCACGTGCCTCTTGCCCAGCTTGCCACGACCTATGACAAGTGAGAGAACATAAGCCATGCGCTTCACCAGTCCAACCACCCCGTATGGTGCCAGGATTCAGCCAAAGTCAGGGGAAAAAAATAAAATAAATCCCACAAACTCCTTTCTTCAAAGAAAGATCTCCTCAGATCTCCTACTGGTCTCTATTCTTACCCACGACAGCCTTTCCCACTCAGCAATAAAAACCTGCTAAATCCAAAGCATCGTTCTGCAGCGGTAACAAACCCAAAAGTGCCCTGTAGCCCAGATGTGTCATGGAGGACCTCTGTGATATTCTCCCAAGCAAAATGAGTACTTGGGCACAGTCTGAGCTGCTGGATATCCAGACTTAAAAGATCACGAGATACATCCCCTGCCCTCCCTTGCTGCCAGAATAACGCAGAGAGAGACCTTTTAACATATGGAATTAAATACTTCACAGTACTGAACACCTTCTACACCATCTGGCTGAAGGACCACAGAGCACATAAACACAAGATTAATGGAGTTTCCTTTGTTGTTTCCCAGGCCACAAGAACAGCTTTTAAGCTTCTTATTATCCCACATCTCATATCCAGCTCAAGCAAAGAGGCATTTAAGGCCCTGCACTCCAGTTTGGCTGGTAGAAGTCTTTGAATCAGCTTGCATAGAAGTGGACTTCAGGGCAGGTTGACCTTATTGTGGCCTTCCAGTATCTTAAGAGGGCCTACAAGAAAACTGGGGAGGGACCTTTTAGGATGTTGGGTAGTGGTAGGACGGGAGGGAATGGATTAAAACTAGAGATGGGTCGATTCAGACTGGATGTTAGGAAGAAGTTCTTCACCATGAGGGTGGTGAGAGACTGGCACAGGTTGCCCAGAGAAGCTGTGGATGCTCCATCCCTGGATGTGTTCAAGCCCAGGCTGGACAGGGCTTTGAGCAACCTGCTCTAGTGGGAGGTGTCCCTGCCTATGGCAGGGGGGTGGGAACTGGATGATCTTGAAGGTCCCTCCCAACCCAAACAATTCCGACCCTCACATCTGTCCTCGCTTCACCGCTGTGTACACGGGAGCTGAAGATGCATCTGCTGCCTCCAGTTTGCAGTAAGAAAAAAATTGCTTTATAGAATCACTGTGGTCAGAAAAGACCTTTAAGATCAACACACCTTCACCAAAACAGGGCTGGCTATGCCATTAAGTAATAAATCAATTTAAGGGTGGCCTTTTGAGCCAAGTTCACACAGATACATCATTAGCAGGCTGCGTTTCTGATGAATTATCAAAGTCCTACATCACTGGGAGGCAATTTGGGAATGATGAATTGGTGGGATACGCCGTCAGAGCTCGGTGTCATTGAGACGCGTTATTCTCCAGTCCAAAAGCTTGACAAATAATGTTTTCAGAGATTTTCTTTAAAAACATAGAAATGAGATGTGGGCCAGTGAAAGTAAAACTGCATTTAGAGTCAATAAGAAGCCAGAGGATCCCAAACGTCCACCACCAGCATCTCTCAGCTCTGTTCTAACACGAGGCCGATGAGAGATTGCAGTAACTTGATCTGCTTCTGTTAACACCCAGCCTGGTCTTGTCGTCGGAGCTGCTGAGCATGGACTTGGTTGCAAACCTCAAAAGGCAGCTTTGCTTTCCAACCATCGTAGAGCTCAGCTAATAATGATTGCCAGGGAGAGCTTCACATTTTTGCATTATTACTCATCTTGGGTTTAATTTCATTTCTTTCTCAGCGCTATGTGGCAGCCGTCCTGGGCTGTTAGCCTTTAACACACCAGCACTAGGATGAAGGGCAGCACCATCCACCAGCTTCTCACAGCTGTACGGCCAGACACTGACTGGGTCCAGGACAAGAAATGCGGACCAGCAGGTGGATGTCTGATGTTCTAACGTATTTTTGGCCCAGATCTAAGCAGAAGGCAGGAGAAGAATCTGTTCCTGCTAGGACAGTGCACAAATCTTCCAAACTCCTGAGCTCCCCACTAATCACCAAAGCTGGGAGGAGTTCTGATGAATCCTAGCTCTCAGTCCTGAGCCCTGCTTGAGCAGTGAGAATAGCCAACCAGAGGAGATGCCAGCAGCAGGACAGAGGGCTTTTAATCATATTATAGTTGTTACTCAAGTCACAGTCCCACCAACTGTTTTTCTGCAGGAAGCCTCCTGAAACCAGTGTCACACCATGAGGCAATGAGATGCAGTCACTCTCCAGGAGGCAGCTCTACCTCCACAGGGCTGACACTGACCACTAAGACATGAAGGAAGACCCCATAATCCCAGGGCTCCCAGAGGATGAGGAAATCAAGCAACCTGCCTCCTCCTGGGATGCTCTCACATGCTTGGGAGCCCATCTGGGGTCCAGACATAGCTATGAGCACAATTAGCCATGGTCATATTATGTCAGTATTCCAAATACTACCAAGATTTAGATAAAAACCATGGAAAAGGTGAAAACACAGGAAGTGCTCTGATACCATGATTTATATTTAAAAAAAAATAAAAGAAAAAAGTATTTTAAATAAAGTTTTAAAAGGACAGGTACCAAAACTTCATGACAGAGACAGCTGAGCATCCTCCTGCACCAGCCTTGTTCCAGCTCTTCCAACATTAAAACTCACCATCTACAGCCCCCAAGAGGTATCATTAAAGTATCCCTGCCCAAACTTTTGATGGCCAATTCTCTATTTGATGCTGCCCACCAGAAAATGAGGCAGCTACACAGATTCTTCTCCAACCTTCCGTTCCAGTTTCATGCTGATGTCCCATCACGCTTGTGGACGTAACGCAAGCTGCGGAGGCACTCGCAGCATTCCAGCTTAACATACAACCCACTTCATTTAACTACTCTTGAAGAGAAATTAGAGTGAAATCATTTTAATTTTAAAGACTGGGATTACTCACAGAGCATTTCTACTTAAGCCTGTGCCAAGCTCAGCTTCAGTAATTGCTTATTTGGTCATTATTATTAGAGCTGATAATCATAATCACATATTAAATGAGTTGACAAAGAGTGCACATCTTATTACAAGCCTGCCAAGACCGAGCTTGTTTTGCTGAATTTTGAGCCATCTTTGCATGGGAAACTGGAGTCAGTGTCTAAGTTTTGATTTCCATAATAGGTTAACATTTATGTTGCTCAATGACTTAATACACAGGCAGAGGAGAGGGAACGTTGCCTGTACCACAAAGCAGCTTTCCTAATGAAGCTCTTATTGTCATGTAGGACACGCTGGCACTCGTGAGCACAACATTCCTGGCTCTGTAATTAAGTTCCTTCTCCAACAGAACAAAGCAAAACACCCATTTTTAGTTTTGGGTTTTGTTTTTGTGGTTTTTTTTTTTTACAGCCGAGTACAGCAATAATTAGAGATCATCGCTAGAAGACTGCGCACGAAACGCTGCCTGGTGCTGTAGCTGTGGCAAAAAGAGGAGATGTTCTACTATATGTTGCAATTAGGGTGACCATGCGTTTCTTCAGGAATTACGAAGTCATAAGGACCCAAGGAGAGGCAATAATTCCCCCCGTAGCTGAGCTGCTCTCCAGAGGGGCAGCATAAGGATCCAATTAAATAAGCAGGAGACACTTATTCTTCCCCTTTCTAGTCAATATATCCTCATCTTTGTTAATGGAAAGTACTTTGGTTTGAAATTGAGGAATGCAGCCATCAGCACCACTGTCCTCTTACCGAGTCGGACTAAAATTAGCAGCTTAATAGTGCACAGCCACTACTGGAAGAGGACTACTGTAATTTATTGCCCACTCTGCTCTCTTAATATCCTCCTCTGATGACAGCAGTGCAGCTCACTCCTTTCTGGCCAGTACCAGTTCATTTCAGTATTGAAAGGGCTGAAATTGTTGATGGCATCACATAGTCAATGCCATCGACAGGGTACAGATGTACTCGGGGAGTGCTACGCCTAATTAACTTACTACCACATGATCTACTTTCTGTTTCTTTTCAGAGCTTGCAACCAAGACAGAATCACAGAATCCCTATGGCTGGCAAAGACCTTGAAGATCATCAAGTCCAGCCGTTATCTAACTCTAGCAGGGCCACAGCTACACCATATCCACGAGCACCATGTCTAGACAGCTTTTAAATACATCCAGGGACAGCAACTCAGCCACTTCCCTGGGCAGCCTGTTCCGGTCTTGATAACCCTTTCAGTAGGGAAGTTTTTTCCTCACGCCCAACTTAAACCTCCCCTGGCTCAACTTGATGCCATTTCCTCTTGTCCTATCTGTTGTGACTTGTGAGAAGAGACCAACACCCACCTCTCTACAACCTCCTTTCAGGCAGTTGCAGAGAGTGATAAAGTCTCCCCTCAGCTCCTCATAAAGCTACAGCTGCCTCCTGCTCTGCTGGGGCTTTACCACACACCTTCAGAGCCAATTCCTTTGCAAAACAAACACTGCAAACCAGGGACACATGAGAACTTTTCCCCTAAAGGGTGGGTTTTTTTTTTTTGGAGGGGGTATTGATCCAAGGAGCAGACAGCCCTGGAGCAGCTCTAAGATCAGCATGGCTGGGCCAGGGCAGAGCAGGAAGCACTGTCACACACACAGGACAAAGGCAGAGCTGGTCAGCCTGGGAACAGCACCCGCCCAAAGCACATCATCCAATCTCAACGGCCGGCAGCATTTCTGCAGAGCACTGCAAAATGCACCAACTGGGAACACATCTGGCTCCAGTGACATGCCCAGATGCGGTCCAGCCAGCTCTGCTGTCAGCTCAGAGAGGGATCTGACCCTCCAATGCATTGCGGGGCAGAAAGGGTTCTACTGAAAACCTTTTTCTAGCAGAAAATGTTTGGGTTTGTTGGTTTTTGCGGGGGGTTCTTTGGGTTTTTTTTTCCCAAAGATAGAATCAGTCCAGTGTTATTGCATTTTGCTCTACAAAGGAAAACCCCTTCAAATTTCCCCTTCAAAGAAGCAGTGTCCCATCCTCTGATGTCTCATTTTTAAGTGGCATATGAAAAAAAAAAGAAAAAAATAGTTCATAATAGACATTTGAAAAGTGTCAGTGATAAAAGATGGACCACAAACCAAGTTTGTCACTGCTAAATTGTTTCTCTTCTGTTTCTGTAAAGTCTTTTCGTTTTCCAGTTTAATTTCCATTGACAAAGCAGCCAAATTTCCAAAGTCCATCTCACCTCCAAAAATCCTTTTGCAAAGCTGAACCTCTGCTCTCTTCACAGCTTCAGTCTGGGACTCTAATAATCAAGAATCATTAACCCTCATGAATCAGCCACGTAAAATTGATTACAAACTGGAGCGTAGGACGTTTCGGGTAAACAGAAGGAAAAACTTTTTCATGGTGAGGGTGACAGAGCCTGGCCCAGGCTGCCCAGAGAGGTTGTGGAGGCTCCTGCTCTGGAGACTTTCCAGCCCCACCTGGATCTGTTCCTGTGTGGCCTGCCCTGGGTGACCCTGCTCTGGCAGGGGGGTCGGACTCGATGGTCTCCAGAGGTCCCTTCCAACCCTTAACCTTCTGTGACTCTGTGAAAACTGCTGGAAACCCCTTCTAGCCACAGCTATGTCTTGGGCTTGGCATGAAACACCTACACCTCAGCCACCTCCAGTACAATCCAGGTATTTGTTTAGTGGTGGCTCTCGATAGGCCAGGTCAGGATCTGCAGAGGTGAGGCAGAGTGACAGAAAGCATCTGGAAAACAGCAGACTTATCTACAAACCCAACGCGTTTACAAAACACCGAGTCACCTCATCCTTCCTCCAGAGCATATTCAAAGCCACAGCGCCGAGGCACAAGGAACTGAAGCTGTTTTGCTGAGCCCAAGAGCTACTCAGCTTATGAAATATGCAACCTACAATAAAGAAATCCAGCCCCTGTACAGCCGACCGTAGCCAGACACGGCACACAGCTACTTCAGACGAGTATCTGGTACAAGAATAAGAGCCTGCTGTAGAAAGCGATGAGTGCCCCTTGCTTCATAGGATTGAAGAGCACTTCTGAAGAGACCATGCTGTGAGCAGAGGAGGATGTCATGTATAATAGAGCAGCCTGCTGCTGATGGTGATCTGCTGAATTACCAGACCTTTGATGTGGGAAGAAAACAAAGAGGGGGAGGGAAACACACTTCATATCTCCCACTAAATACCGAAGCCTTCGTGAAGAAAGGATGAATTTGAGGATCCCAGCTGATAAAGCATTGGGGGTTTGTATGGGAAGGTTGTTATCGTACATGAAATAAAGACTGGTACAAAAATACCTATCGTGGAGTGGAGGGAAAGTAGTTACAGCTGATCTCGAAAGAGGATTTGAGTAAGCTGCTGACTCTGGCTAGAAAATATCTCCAAGGCCAAGAGATTTTATAATCTCACACTTATAGCCTCAAATCTTATCCGGCCAAACAAGAAGGTAATCTCGAGTAGACGGAAAGCCACGTGATAAGGGTATTTCTGGAGCCATACCTGTCAGAAACAGGAATTCGGAGGAGGGACGGCTGCTTCAAATCTCAGACCAAGAACAGCTATTTCCAACACCCACCCCCTCCCAAGTACATTGACCAAGACTTGCATCTGCAACCAAATTGTGCAGAAAACGCCTCAAGAACGGGTTGAAGTTAGGTGAAGTCCCTCGAGCAACACCCACCCTCAGGCCAGAAGGACACGTTGCCAGTTCATAACCAATTTTTCCTCCACCAGGTCCTTCTCCACAGGGCTGCTTTCAGTCCCTTCATCCCCCAGCCTGTGTTCATACAGTAAGTTGCCCCAACCCATGTTCTGGACCTTGCACTTGGCCTTGCTGAACTTCATGTGGTTCACATGGACCAACTTCTCCAGCCTATTAAGGTCTCTCCAAATGGCATCTCTTCCCTCAAGCATATCAACCGCACAGCTCAGCTCAGCAGCATTTTCCACAGCCTTGCACTCAGTCCAACTATGTCATTAACAATGATATTGAGCAGTACCAGTCTCAATATGGACCTCTGAGTGGCACCACTTGATACCGATCTCCATTTGGACACTCAGACATTGACTTCAACTCTTTGGATGCAGGTGATCGAGCCAATTCCTTATCCATCAAACAGTCCATCAATCTCTCTCCAGTTTAGCAACAAGAATGTTGTCTGAGGCCATGTCAAAAGCCTTACAGAAGACAATAGAGACGGCATCAGTTGCTCTTCCCTTATTTGCCAACACAGTCACTCTACAGTAGAGGGCTTGATGTCCTTTCTCAAGTGCTTTGGGACTGGCAAGATGAGAAGAAATAAAGGGGCACCAAGCAGGAATCATCACTAACAAGACCAAAAACCAGAGTATGTTCAGAGCTGCTCAAGGCATGGGCTCTGGTGCCCAAAGAAACACTGAAAACTTCCAGCACTTCCCAGTAACAGCAGAGCTCCTACCATATGAGGGAGTCGGAGAGTTAGACGGTTTCCATATTCTTAAAAAAAAATATAGCTAAAGAGATACAGAAAGTTCACATAGGAATTGAAAATCTAGCTTTATCTTGTCCTCAGACAAACAGCAAACGTGGAGGAAATTGCTGAGATTCGTTTGGCCAGGGAATCTCGGTTCTTATTCAAGCCTGGTACTGCAGCTCTCCATTACAAGAGGATCTAAAATGCAGAGGTTAGAAAAACAGGCCCCCTTGAATGTGCACATCAAATCAAGATACAGCATACTCAACACAGCATTGCACTTGTCCGTGTTTAAGCTGCACATTCATAGCTGTTCTTCTGCTTGAAACAACACTTGAAGCCTTCAGACAACTTGCAAGAGCTTGAGTTTAAGCAATTCCTAATGAGGAAGCTGTTGCAATATAGAGCCAGGAGACATCATGATCCCCAGACTAATGGGTTTAAAGAAATACAATAAATCAAAGTTTATCACAATCAGACCCTGATCTGTGTTCAAAGCTCTGAAATTACACAGCAGCTCACGGAAAACACGGCCTGGCACCCACAGTTAAAAACCTCATCACAGCCAGGGCCCTTTTGTCCTTTCTGCAGGGACAGGGCAACACCCAGAGGCTTGGGTTTGCATCAGCTCACCCAGCTTAGAGGCACCACCAAGTGATGTAGGGTTTAACCCCTGCATCTCACTTCTACCAGCACAGCATCAAACACCTCTGCACAGAGCCCACAGGTACCTACAGCAGCACTTCGGAACCACCACAGCTTTGAAACAGAGCCTTGCAACAACTCTTCATGAGGAATCTCTTAATTACAAGTGAGTTTATAAGAATATTAGGGAGGATAAGTAACACTTAAAGCAAAGAAGCACTAAGCAACCAGGTCAACCACAAGAGAAATGCAAAGATTAATAAATCCATGTTTTCCTACCGTGCGTCATTGCTGAGATTCTTGCTTGCAGGTTTAGTTCCCAACTTCTCTGCAGCTTCCCATGATGCAGCAAAGCCTGTGCGGACATCACTTGCTCCAGAAGGATGCTGAATTCCCTCCTTCCCAGCAGCCACCACAAGCAGCTAACTCACCCTGCTGAAGAAGCAGAGCCAGCCAGCCAGCCAGCACCCAACCTTCAGGCCCCTGGATGATGCAAAGCAGCCCAGCTGAAGAAACCCACCCCTGCAGCATTCTACAGCCACAACAAGCTTCTACTGGAGAGGAAAGCCCTGAAACCAATTAAAACTCTGCTAGGGGGCTGATTAAGTCATTATATACCTGTGGTTTGGGTAAAATAAAAGCCCTTTAGGATCTTTTCCTTGCTAGCACCAAATAATTGCCCATATGGGTATATATCAGGTGGGTGTTATTTTATACTCTTTGCCCACAATCACCTATAGATATCAAGAACCTGGAGTAATAGCCCTTTGGTCTCCTGCTTGGTCCTTTATCACAAGAATCTTTATTTCCTCCGTGTGTCCTTTTCTCTGTGTGTTGTGCCATGTAAAAGGCAATGAATTAATAATTAAACAAAAACACACCAGCTTCTAAAGGCAGCAGCCCACCCTTGGAGGCTGCTCAGGACATGACACGTAACTGTTTTACTCCACGGGCTTCTTCACCATCCTTTTCTCTCCTTACAGGCTGCTCTTTTCTTACAGAGGTGCTAAACGTGATTTTTGCACTCTGATGATGCACTTTTCCCCGCTTTCACACGCTTAATTCCCCGGTATACCCAAAGAGACTCTCAGAGAAGAGAAAACAGTGATGAAGTACAAGTAGCCCACCCCAAAATAAAACCCATCACTCCTGGATTTATTGCTTCTCGGGCAAGAAAGCTGGTAATGATACTGAGAGCCCTCTGCAACTTGCAGCCCCGTCGCTCTTACCAGTCACATCCTCGTGGGTTATTTTGCTGCCTTTATATTACACATCTCTGCGTACGAGCAACTCTGTCGTAAAAGCATCAGGCATCAAAATACTGAAATCATCACCAGTCCCAAAGTGTATCACTCTCTCCATTCCTGATTTTCTTCTCAACAATTACTAATAACTTATGAAATACAGATATTGGGCCAATAGCAACTGGCAGCATCCGACAAGTTGCCTCCTTTAAATTTGTTAAACTACAAACTTTTTGCAGGTTGTTGTTCCATTTTTATTATATTGTAATGTATGGGATTCTTTTTTTTTCCTCCTTTCAGGGGTGTGTTTAAGAATAAGCTTTGATAAGGTTGCTCAGAGCCCTGGCCAACCTCCCCTGCAATGGGGCCAGGGATGGGGCAGCCACCACCTCTCGGGGCAGCCT
>JAAGNO010001723.1:54705-87809 GCA_033439905.1 Ceryle rudis
CTCCTGCTCAGGTGGAACCTCCTGGGTTCCAGTTGGTGCCCATTGCCCCTTGTCCTGTCCCTGGGCACCACTGAAAATCAAGAGTCTGGTCCCATCCTCTTGCTCCCTGAAGGGCCCTTTAGCTATTGATCAGATCCCCTGGCTTCTCCAGACTAAACATCAACAGGTCTCTCAGCCTTTTCTTGTCTGGCCCCATCCTCTTGGCACCTACCCTTCATATATGTGTAAACATTGATCAGAACCCCTCTCAATCTTCTCTTCTCCATCTGAACAGCCCCAGGTCTCTCAGCCTTTCCTCAGCACAGAGATGCTCAAGACCCTTAATCATCCTCATAGCCTCCACTGGACTCTTTCCAGTAGTCCCCCGATTCTTTAGAGTTTCATCTCCCTCTTCTACTTGTTGTGCCACAACAGTGTCCAAGTACAAATGAAGTGACCCTCATCAGGCAATAAAGAAACAAACCCTCCAACAGCTATTTCCTATCTGACAGTTGGTATGCGAATGCTTCACTGGCTTTACTGTTTAGCCATGAAACCTTCATCATAAGTGTCATTTGGCTTTAACTTTGCAATAAGGTAATTATAGCACCGTCCTTATTAAAAACCAGCTCCATCACACCCGACGTTGACTGATGTTGGTTAGAGTTGGAACTCGACAGCCAAGTAGGATGAGCAAGTGCATCAGGGTGCTAACGACATTATATTGCAAATGCTGTTTATTTTCTGTCAGCTCGAAACTCTGCCGTAAATAACACATTATAAATAAAAAAAAAAAAGCCACCAACAAACAGATCCAGAAATAATGTTAGGTTAAAATGGAACCATCAATTATCCCCCTTTTCTTCAGCTTTATGAAGGATTTCTCTCTTTTTCTTAATTTTTCTTTTTTTTTTTATCTTGAAGCATTTGCACAGGTTTGGGTTTTTGGTTTTTTTTTTTTCTTTGTTCATTAATTGCTTTCTTCTATCTCCTCTGTTCTGCTTCAGTGCCCATAAATCAATGTAAAAAAAGATAAAATGCTACTATTATGTAATGAGCGTAAAACCATATTTAAATAAATTCCCTTTTGCACGCATTTCTTCACATCTCGGCTCCAAAAACATCCACTCCAGCTGAGATTGAGGCCAGTTTTCCTACCACAAAGCAGACCTGGCCTGTCCCCTATTTTAAAACCCTCCCAGGACAACCTCATGGTCCCACAAATCATCATCTCCTACCAGCCACCAGGAAGGCCCCAGCACCATCTTCAGCATCGACTATTTGACGTCATGACCTTGGCACCTGTAGCCAGAGTCAGCCCTAAATATTCCCTACTAAAAAAAAAGTGGTTATTGCAAATCAGTTCTTTCCTAGAAGGACATTGGTGGTTGGAAATTTTTTTTATGATGTTATATTACAGGTTTGGGGTTGGGGGTTCCCCCCCACACACACACTTTTTAACATTGCCCTTGTGGGAGACACTGGGGCAGCAGAGAACTGGGAAGGAAGTAGTGGTGAAGGTGCAACACCTTCCCTCACATAGAAAGAGAAAATGCAAATTAGCTTTAGCTTAAAACTCAGGGGGAAGAGTGTGGGGGTAGAATTTCGTATTTTTTTATTCTCAGAGTTTCACAAGAACTTTGCAAATTAAATTGGAGGGGTGAGGCTCCCTCCTTTTGGGGCACCAGGACAGAAGTTGCTGTTGGTGAAAATGAGCCAGAGGTTTGCATTTGGCAGGAGGAGGTGCTGGAAGCACAGTACTGCTTGGAGAAGATGTCAGCAAAAGTACAATGGATTTCCCAGCTTTGAGACACCTCTGCATTTTCTGAAGGAAGAAAAAGAGCATTTCCACAGCACTGTGGCTCTCCAGGGCAGGAGCCATCAGCTGCACGGTACCTGATGGTGCAGGTACAGTCTTCTGTTGACCATAAAGACACACAAAACTTGCTTTTGGATAGTAAAAGCTCCACCTTACAGCTTTCACCCCCAATAGTGGGCCTAGGAAAAGAGAGCTATAGATGCCAGGATGCAAATTAAATTAATGCTTTTGTCTGATTTGTGACAAGGCAAGAAGGATAGAAGTTGCCTTTGCATGGAGACCTGTAGTTTGGGAAGACCTTTGAAGAACAAAATCCACATCACAGACAGGGACGTAAAATACCACAGCCTAGCTAAATGCAAAGTGAAATATTGCAGACTCTCTTAATGCAAACTGGAGCAGTTTATATGTTCCCCTCAATGGAGTCAAAGGATTGAGACACTCACAAAAACAAATTGTCACTTGAATTAGCTCTGCCTGGGAATTTGTCTAAGTGCTGGTGTTGAACAGCGAGAATTTTCATGCAAGTCTGAATGTTTTCAAAGCCTTACCAGTGTCAGGAATATTTTACGTAGGCAAAAGCACTTCAACAACGTTAATGGGCCTTATTCGACTATTTCCAAGATTATTTGATTTCTCCTACGAAAAATTCTTTTTCATTAAATGCATTTCCTAAGGAAAAAAAAAAAAAACAGCCTAATTTGAAATAAAGCTGTTCAGTCCTCCTAAAGCAAGAGAGTTCCTGGAGTTTGTATTACAAAATGTCACTTTTACTTCCTTTTGTTTCTGAGTGGAAATATTTGAAGCAGTAAAATTTCTTGGATAGCAATCAGAAAACTAATTTCCAAGTGTAAATTAAATGCCAGCTGATGACATCGCCATTAATGCACCCCATCTCTGCCCCGTGAAGATCTCCCGTTCATAGTTCAGTCACGATTCCCTTCCTGGGTGCAGGAGGGGTCAGAAAGGAAACATTCCTGCTGTCAGACCTGAATAGAAGTGCAGCTTTGATAACTGAAAGGTGAACACGTTCTTCTTCCCCTGGCTAAGCGACCTCCCAGGAATTTACCATTTTGGTAGCAAGGTACCCTAAGGAGGTTCAGAGACACTTTGAGGGTGCTGGCCCAGCCCTAGCAGCTTCTCCACCCAGTTGTAACCCATCGAGAGCAAGTCCATTCTCCTGAAGGGAGCAAAAAAATAGTGGTTAAAAATATACCTCCCTTGCTGCATAAGTGCCAGGAAGCATCATCCTCTGTGTGTCCATTCATGGTGAGAAGATGCCGATCCCAGCGGGCTGTCCCTAAGGAGCTCTTCTCTGTGGAGACCCAAAGGGCACAGCTCCCCACTGTTTGCTTCTCTCCCTCTAATGATCAAGATCAAAAGGGCGAGGGTGCTAAATATTCATCACAAATGGGGTTTGTTTGCACAGAAAATACAGCTCGATGTGTTTTCGACATTACCTGACAGCTTTCTTCAGAATAAAATGATTGGGGTGGGACCTTTTTTGCTGTTAACAATATAGGGCAGGAAGGTCAAAAAGAAATCCCGCTGCAAATTACCCAAGTGACCACAAAATAGACCATCTTCCTACGAACAGCTCATCCTCCTCTCCCTCCCTCTCTGTTATTTAAGATGAATCCAGGAGGAGTTAAGGTCAAGATCTCTGACCTTGTGGGGCAGAAGACAGAGAATAGTTAGACTGGTGGTTGACAAGCAGTCAGCACTAATCAGAATAAATTACTACTACTTATCTGAAGCGTCTTTTTCCACAGCTTTTAAGGGTCAGCTGGTATTTTAACTTGGCTTCTTCTGCCACAAACAAAATCTGGGATGATACACGCGCCAGTTCATCTCAAAACTCCGGGGTTTCATCAGCCCCGCAGCGCTGCAATGGGCACAAGGCTTGGTCCCAAGAAATGCAAAATAGTTATTGGTGAAAAATCTCTTCTAGGAAAACTGTTGTTGCTTCTTGCAAAATTGTCTACTTTCGAGAATGCTTCTTACTAAAGGGCTTTTGAAGCACTGGTTTTATTCATTTTAGAAACATTTTCAAGTGTTAACTGATGGAGGAAATCATGTTGAAATTAATTTTTTATCCTGTAAAAGTAGATCAAGTTAAGACTTGGCAACCAAACACAGCTGCTCCTACACTGTCTCGGTGCTGATTAAACACTTCAGCCCAAAATACGGAAGATATTTGAAAAGATATGTTGTTTCAGTGTGTTTTGGATAGCAGCCAGGATGCCTGGGTTGGGATTTCTCCATTCTTTCTCATCACCTCCTTTTTATTTCTGTTTTTTTGTTGGTTTTGGGTTGGTTTGTTTGGGGTTTTTTCCCTCCCCTTTTCCTTTTTTTAAATCTCTGAGAACCAAAAATTAAAGTAAATCTGGAAAACACGTAAAGATGGGATCCATCGCATCTTCTTTATGCACATCATCTTTATCACATCTTCTTTATCCGTAGACATTTTGCTTGGGGTTTGGGTTTTTTTCCTGCATAGAGAAATGATGAAATAGAAACAATGAAAGCAGCATGTGCAATCTATTTTTTGTCTTCAGAGATGTTTAACTTCTCTGAATTCTTAACCAAGAGCTGACTCTTCACGCAAACTTAGCAATCATTTCAGTTGATGCAAAACACCTTACATGAGTTTATTTCCTTAATTTCTGTGGTTGATTTTAAAAATTCTTTGCAGCGCCTGCTGATGCCTTTAAGTAAGAAAATCCCAATACTTTGTAAGAAAAATCTCTCCTTTCATGAATTACACAACATCGTGGACTGCTTCTGGACTTGCACTGATAAAGGGGATGCACTCGGTCCAGTCAGGAGCCAGAGATTCACACAGACGATAACAGAGAAACATCCTCAAAGGCACACTCGTGTCTACATCCTACTCCTTTGGATTTCACCTCTTAGAAGTCCCCAACCACCCATCACACTCCCTTCCACAATCCCGTCCCACACCCTTTCAAAGCTGTTTTGATAATTTCCCAGTTTGGGACAAAAACCCGTGTGATTTCCTATGCAAACAGTTTGCATCTCCTACAGACCATTAGCTTCTGTATATTTTAACTTGAAAAGCATCCCCATCATTTGGATCTCATTCAGTACATTAAAATCTCATTTAACCTTCGAAACTGCCAAAACTTCTCATAGTAGAGACCTGGGTGTCTCCTCCTGCATCCCTCCCACCATGGAACAGAACTGCAGAAGCACTGCAAAACTTTATTCTATTAGAGTTGTAAAGTAGTAATTCAGTATTTTGGCCTGATGTGCATTTAAAAGATATGGAGGCAATTGAGAATACTCCCAAATATTTAAAGCAGGAGTTTGAAAACAATATTCATAGATCATCACTGTGTTCTGCCAGGCAGCTACATTAGCACTGTCTGGGGAATATTCTTGGTCTCTCATATTTTTGATCATGAGCTTTTCTATATAACTATGGCTGTTTACATTTAATCATCAAAAGAATAGATAAAGGGTTCCAAAAATATTTCTATTTTCTCCTTGTTGATTCCGGCCTTAAAGAACACGTCTGAAATCCCTTTTATTGCAGGCAATGGTGCCACGTACATTCCACCGTCCCCATCACCTGTCAGCTCTGTAAGGTGATTAACTCTGTGATCACTATAAAAATGTTTTATTTAGTGGATAATTGTAAGTACTGGTATCTACAGTTTCCAAATCTCTTGCTTTATTATCCTTGTTCAAGAAGGTCTTAATATTTAAGTGATTTACTGATCACTTAAAATGCCAGCCTAGCCATTAGAAGGTACATTTCACTATGCATTGCCTAATTTTATAGTACATTATTTCTTTATAAACAGACACATTACTCTGAAGCATTAATTAAACCTCTTTGCCCATTATGAACTCCATTTGGAAGACAACAGCATAACCCAAATGCTTGCCCTGATGGATGGGTCTGCAACTCCGCGTTTTGGCTCGCACCAAAGAGCTTCCCAAAGAGCGGTGCTACCGGGAGCGGGGAACATTATGCCATGGAGAGCGGTGATTTGTGGAAAGAAAAGCATATAATGAATAATACATGGCATTTGCACTTCAGCAACCCAGTTTGCTAAACTATTTTGCATCAATAACCTGATACTAAAAAGCTCTGTTTATTATTGCAAGCCTCTAAGGCTTTTTGAAATAGAATTACATCAGCCACATTTATAACACTTAACGTTTGGAGCAAACTGCAGCTTGTTACATCACTGGAGAGTCCTCTCCTAGAAACTTCTCTTGAGTACGCATCTGGAGTGACCTTGGGACTTTTCACATTTCCACCACAAAGACATGACATTTAGAGCAAACATAGAACAGAACGTCCACCACCACCTTAATTTTTGCCAGTGCTCCTGGACTGGAAGCCCTCAGGGCACAAGCACTCAGGATCCAAGCTGACTACCCCAAAAAGCCCTCAGTAAGCAGAGGTTGTCCTCTCATCGGGCTTTCTACACAGGAGAGAGCGATTCAGCCTTCCCACCCCCTCCTAGCACCATCACCCCCATCACTACTGACACTCATGGAGGCTGCTTGTTTAATGCAACATGGGTACACGTCCCACAGTCTCTGCACCAGGGAGACCATCCAGTTTCCAACATTTATGGACTCCCAAGGCTAGAGGAAGCCCCAGCCTCTGTACCCGACTGCTCCCAAGCGGTGCAATGCTGTGTTGCTCTGGAGCATACCCCCACTTCTGATTTTCATTCCAGGACAGTCAGATTTGCCTGCAAAGGAATAAAACTCCAGTGCTCATTACTGACTCTGCTGAGTATTTCAGTCTTTACATATTTTGCTCTCAGGCGTGCACAGTCTGAGTTACTGTCTCAGCTCTCTCCCTCCCGCATCACTCTGGAGGCCACAACAGCCTCTCCACAATTCAGGCGTTCAGGACAACATCGTGCCCTGCTGTGTCTTAACATCCCCATTAAGAAGTCAACATTTACCAACAGCAACCCTGCAGATGTATGCACAGATGTTCCCTATATTTGGGATAGGAAATAACTGTGGTTTCTCAGGTACTACTGTGTGGAGCTGACTGGGAAATGATTTAATGGTGCCCATTATAACTGAAAAAGCCAAAAAGCTATTAAAGGTTGTAGGAGAAGTGTTGTCACAGTCAGAGGACTCTTGGCTGAGCTGAACCAAAGGCCACATCATGGGGATTCAATTTATGATGAGCACAGACAATGTCAGGAACAGCAGCCCGCGTGCCAGCTGACAGAGATCGGCGCTACGCATCGGAGGCAAAGCAAATCTTGACACCCACTCATCGGAAACTCCACAGCCACACAGGGCACCCTCAACCCATGCCTGCAGAAAGCAGCCCAGATGGTTTCCCTGTTACCAGAGCTGTGCTGCAGCTTAGTGACACCCAGACCTGAAGGAAACGCAAAATGCATGAAAACACAAAGGCAATGCAAGAGGGCTGGCAGACAATGCTGCTTTGCCAGCTATCTGCAGGCACCAGAAGAAAGGAGCTGACAGAGAAGGATGTGCTGGCAAGGGCTCGATGCAGACCATAAAAAAAAAAGGCTGAACTTTTTCCTCTCACAGTACAGACAGCAGGCACTGAAACGTGTGCATGGAGCACACAGAAGCTGTCCCACCTTCTTCCTCACCATCCTCATTTCCTTGGGTCCTGGTGCAAGATCACCAGCTGGAGAGCGTTCCCAAATGAACCCTCTTAGCACAACAATCTACCCAGACGTGACAGGAGCTCATTTGGATTCAGCAGGAGAGCTACAAAAACAGCTGCGGAAAGTGATAGTTCAGGAGGGACTTGGAGGCTTGGAGTGGAGATAACACTGTGGGGACATTCATCTTCCAGCGATGGGAGGAAAGCACAAGGGAGGCGAGCTGCTCCAGTGCTCCCAGTCCCTCCCGCGCTCACCCCAACCATTCAGACCCAACAACAGCGACTGATAATCCTGCCAGCATCCCAAATCTCCCCCCAGCCCCCTTAGTACGTACGATGTTTCACATCAAAACAACCTAAGTAGGATAAAACTACCCATTTGGGGAGTGTTTTTTCAAGCTCTATGCTTATGATGCAAAAAAAAAAAGAAAAAAAAAAGCTTTGGAATCCTAAATCGCCATCCTGTTTCATCAGTTACATAATTACTCTGCTACCACTAATTAGCAGCTGACTGTAAACACAACATTTATCCCGGAAGACATCCCCTCTTTGGAGTATGGCTGAAAATGCAAGTCAGGCAGCACGGTGGTCCCCGGGCCAGTGTGCTCAATAATCCTCAGGACTGGTTTTCCTATATTCAGAAGCTGTTACAGTGGCAAGCCAAGAAAAACCCAGAGCAATGCTCAATTTGAAATTAGGAGGAAAAGCAAATGCTTAGGGAAAATATGCTCAGCTGGACAAAAAAAGCTTACCTGGGCCAAGCAGTGACAAATTGCTCCCATTGCTGTCAGACTTGGAGAGACCTTTTTAGCAGCCGTAGAGGAAAGCACTGAAGAAATGCCACGTTATGCTCAGCAGAAAGATCTGAGATTGATGCAATTAAATCCCTAAAGGTCTGAGGGTAAATGCAGCCGCAGTAATGAAAGCAAAGAGGGTGATCTGACTCCAGATAATTAAATGTCCATTTTGATGTCAATGGGATCAGAGTCCAAAAGGGGAGACCTGGATCCTGCTTGCAAAGGGAAGGACAGTGGGGAATGCAGCAAGACCACCGTGAGGACAAGGCCAGCCTTCACCCAAAACAGCCTCACCCCCAAAGCATCCCCTTCCCTGAGGCTCCACACCAAACAGAGGACAGAGGCCAGGTGGGAGGAGACCCATGGGGATCTCACACCACAGAGAAGGAGCAGTGTTTGAGAGGAAATGACCAAGATCTCACCAAAACTGTCCACCTTCATACCTTCAGCCAACACGCCGAGAAGAGCATCACTCTCCACAGCCCACTGCAGATTGTTGATGGAGAGAAGACATTTCATCCCAAGGGGCATATGTTAGTGTTCTCATCAAGCCAAGGTAGCAACCCCAAGATCAGGGCTCGTGGTGATGCCTGCAAGACAGACAGCTTGAAAAGGCTTATTTAGCAGAGGTGACGGACAGGACTCTTTCTAGTCAGATATTTCAATCACAGATGTATAACCTCAGCATTTCCTGCTGCAACATTCCCCATGAAGTCCAACATGCCTGCAAAGGGCAGGTATTATTTGCTATGCAAGAATGAAAATTATATGTTAGGTCAGCACCAAGCTCGAGAGGAAAACAGCATAGTTAGAGCCCTGGTAGCTGGATGGTGGCATTGCCTGAACATCCTGAATTAACCATTCCCTCAGGCCCAATCAAGCAAGTGACTTCATCATGAACCTATCTTTAAAAGAAAACAAACCAGGAATATTAAAGTTAAACATCCCCAATAACTCACTGAACAGCAGCCTCTGTAACCCGAGTTTCAAAATGATCTCCAAACCAGAGACCCATTTTCATCTTCATCAAAAGCTGGGAGGTTTCTTCACTGTGCAAAAAAAAAAACAAAGACAGTCAAGGAACGGAGCAACTGTTATTTTATTTTGAGGAAAGAATGGTTTAATCAGCACTGCTGGGTTTGGTCGCTGCCTGACGGGGCTCGGCCAGTCCTTGCCCACAGCACCCAAAGCCAGAGCACATCCTGGTCCCCTTGATAGCATCTCATCCCCAGATGCAAAGGTCAACCACCAGTTTTCAAGAACTTCAGCAACCTGAATGCCTGCTCCTCCCAGAGAGTCCTTATCCTGGATTTGCACTCCAAAGTTGATTTTCAAGGCTAAATTTCAGTGAGATTTAAAGTAATGTCAGCAAAAATTAAGATACTAATAAGAGAGGATTGCTGCTACTGCAAAAGGGCATTTTCATTGAACTAATGAAAAACAGAGGGAAAATCCCTTCTCTACCTCAGTCTAAGTTTCTACCCAAACTGCAAGTGGACTATAAGGAAAGTCACTGTGGATTAGTCATTAGTGACCACTTAAAGTAAATCATACAAATCACTCCCTTCTTCCACAGATGATGCAGTACAGGGCAAATGGGGTCTTCCCTCCTCACAGAAACATGAGGTCAAGGACCCAAATTCAGCAGGGTTTTGGACAGGGAAGTCTGAAACCTCAGGGAGACCCACAACAGCTCCATAACCAGCTCCCATGGGTGGAAAAGACCTTTAAGATCATCAAGTCCAACCATTCCCCCAGCACTGCCAGGGCACCACTAAACCCCGTCCCTCAGCACCACAGCTCCATGGCTTGGAAACCCCTCCAGGGATCACGGGGACTCCACCACTGCCCTAGGCAGCCTGGCACAGCTCTGGACAACCCTCAAGGGGAAGAAATTGTTCCTCAGTTCCAAACTAAACCTCCCCTGGGGCAACTTGGGGCTGGTTCCCCTTGCCCAAGACTCATTCCACGGGAGTAGAGCCTGACCCCCCCTGGCTCCAACCTCCTGTCAGGGAGCTGGTGAGAGCCAAAAGGTCTCCCCTCAGCCTCCTTTGCTCCAGGCTCAACAGCCCCAGGTCCCTCAGCCGCTCCTCACCACCCTTGTGCTCCAGCCCCTTCCCCAGCTCCCTTGCCCTTCTTTGACCACGCTCCAGCCCCTCAATGTCCTGCTGGGAGTGAGGGGCCCAAAACTGAACCCAGGATTAAAGATATACTCCACCAGTGCCCAATCCAGGGGGACAATCCTTGTTCTAGTCCTGCAGGTTGAGCCTGGGTCTACAATTTATAATGCAGTTTTCTCCCAAAACACCCTCCGACATCCCTGAGCATGGGGAGCGGATCCTGCATTACAATTTTCCACCATTCCCCAAGCAAGTGGCTCCTGAGGCCACAGCTCTGGGCAGTCACTGCTGTCCAGCAGCGGTTTGAATACCAAAGATGCTCCAGAGACCAGCCGAGTGCAGACCGAAGAGGGCGGATGCCTCCAGTCAGAGCACAGAGCATGCTGGCAATGATTAATGAAACATCTTCACCGCCTGCTACAGCCTCCTCTCAGAAGGTCCGTGATCACAAGACAGAGCCTTCCAAGTCATCTCTGAGGTCAAAAATGAAATATCCTGAAATACCAGTAAAAAAGTTTTCTCCCCCCTTCAAGCATTCAGCGTCTAGAAATCTGCACAGCAAAGGATTTACCCGTGGCACGGCTCGCAGTCTACACTGTGACTAATTATTTGCATCTTAACTACTTTGCAAACCTACGGGGAGAACCAAGTTAACCATTTCCCCATCTGAGGTTTTATTTCATTAATGAAAGCCAGAAGAACGACATGTTTATTTTAATGATTCCGCTCCTCTAATTTATCCAGCGCTGTCAACTTTGGCACCGCGTGACTCTGCAGATGAGCAAATGAACCTTGTTAGTATGTGTATGCAACTCGAACGCACAGGCAATGGCACTAACTAGCTTGATTTGCTGATCAGCAGATTTGTAAGTTATTTAAGTGAACGTACAGCTCCGATTCATTAAAAAACCCCACAAAACAAACAAACAAAACCTTAATGATTTTCCCGTCAGCACTTTCTTACAATCCCTCACTCCCTTGCAGAAACAATGGCTGTAAGGGACGGGTGACTCAATAACAATAAAACCCAGCCGAGTGGGAGCTGTGGGGTAAAGATTTCAAACTGTAGGGAAGTAGCCATCCCTGAACTGCCTGAACCCAGCATGAAGCACCCCCAGGCAAACGCAGACGCCGCACGCAGCTCGGCTCCACCACCACCTGCCAGCTTCTGCAGCAACGCAGAGTCCCCGCTTTTGAAGATGCGCCTCCCAGCTCGTACGTACGTGGCTTTATATTCTTCTTGATTCTTTGCATGCCCTGCTCAAACCTCTTTGGCAAGATTATTCTCCACCATGAAACCTCTAAATTGGTATGTCCTGAGTGCACAACTCCCTTCAAATACACCACTTCAGGTGGTAATCTCAACTGTTTACCGCAAGTATACGAAGGATCTGTCACAGATTGTGTGAGTGATGTGGGGGACACAGGAACAACAGCTCTGTGCAGGGTGGCTCTCAGCGGCTCCTCTGCAATGAGCAGTGAAGGGGCAACAGTTGCCACAGTTTGATTTCCAGAACCTCCGTTTGGCAGGTATCTGGACAAATCAGATAGATAAATACCAGTAAAGGACACTTGGAATCATAGAAGTATTTAGGCTGGAAAAAACCTTTCAGATCCTCAAGTCCAAGCGTTAACCCAGCGCTGCCAGGGCACCACTGACCCATGGCCCTCAGCACCACAGCTCCACAGCTTTGAAACCCCTCCAGGGATTATGGGGACTCCACCACTTCTCTGAGCAGCTTTAAACCAGTCTTTGCAGAGGCAGCTACACCTCACTTGCAGATGGCACTTAAGTTGGCTTATTCACACGTGCTCCAGCACACAGTGGGAAAACTGCAAGGTCTGTGTCAAGCAGACAGGGTCTTGGGGATCCACCAAACCCATGAGTTAAACCCGAGCACCAGGTTCACATGCACCTTGGCACAAATATACTACAACAAGAGTTTGGCCAGCTACTTCAGTGCCTTCAGATGGGCTGAATGCCCATCCATGCCCTGTCTCCTTCCCTGCTTCATCCCTTTTACCTGAAGCTAAAAGGCTGCAGAGTCTCTCCCTTCCTTCTAATTTAATTACCAGTTTAATTTATTGGATTACATCAGCTATCCTCACAGACATCCCCTCCGCAAACCTTACCACAGGTATGCAAAGGCAGGATGAGAAAGAGTTTTGCAACTCACAAGAAGGAAAAATTTCCTCTGTCCCCAGCCAGATCCGGGAGAATATTCCCGTGCTAGAAATGCGTAAAGTGTTCTGATAACCACCGAGGTCTTCATCAGCCCAGGGCGTGGTAAGAGCACTGCTCAGAGACTCATTTCACAGTTCCCTGTGTCCTTTTTGATTTGCTAAAAGAGGGAGCAGCACCTTGCAGAAATTAATTTATACAGAGTCTATTAACAATATATATATCTCTATATTGACTAGAGGGTAACAGAGCAGCAAACACCATCCAGCCCAGGCACTGCAGCACAAACATGCAAGGCAGGGAAGCCCCACATGCGTTTGCTCAGGGCTGAGCTCCAGCAAGTGCAGCTTGGGAAGAGCATCTCCAGGCTTTAGGTCTGACCCAAACCACCAGCATTTCTTTTGCACGTGTTTTGCAACGAGCCTTCAAGCGAGCAGAAGCAACAGAGCTGGTGGAGCGTCGTCGCTGTGAAATGCATTAAGCCATTTGACTTAATAAATGGTGCAATTACAATTATACGTATTAAACATGACTGCCTGGTGTACAGCAAGCTACCAAATGGCATGTTTCAGAAAAGCTGCTCTGTCAGCTTACACTGGGCTGGATGAATTAACCAGACACACCGAGCATTTCGAAGGGGAAATCACAGATGTGGTACGTTCAAGTGTCCATCTCTATTAACTCAGCCTTTGTTTTCCTTCTTTGTGCCAGGAAACGGGATTTCTGGAGGGAAGGCACAGAGCACACTGGCAGACACGAACCTCCCGGCACGTACGCATCCCTCGGACAAGACACTCTGCTAGTGATGAGAGTGGAAAGTCTCGTGACATCCCTTCACCATCACCTCATTCTGGTCTTTTTGTGCTGACAAACAAAAGATATCACTTGGATATTGATAAACGAAAAAAAAAAGTGACAGAAAACACATTCTCCTTTTGCCCCAAATATGATCTCAGTTATGAGCAAGGGCAAGGTTTTTTCAAATGCCTTCAGCTTTGCAGAGAAGCGTGTAGATGGACACAGGATACAAAGTCCCATGACCTAATGCACCAGCTTCGTTCAGACTAAAAAGAGATTGAAAAACCACCTTGTACTATACATTTATACTAGACATTTGCCACGTGTTTGCTGTTGTGGGGCAAGGGAGCATTATTTCTGAGCCAGAACAGGTTAAACCACTTGCAAAATTTGGGGCTGCTCTTCTCAGCCCCAAGTCAGTCTGTCCCGACACTGATAAAATGCACATGCAACTGCTGCAGCACCAGTGCTCTCCGAATCCATCAGGGGCTGTGCACGAAACACGTCCACTCCTCCTCACAAGGGTGGGAACGGCCACAGTTGCAAGCACAAAGATCCTCCTAAATTTGCTTCGAAAAGCGTTTTGTCAAGTTTCATAGTCAGCTAAATCAATGAATCTGATTTGAGCAGAGAAACAAGAGCGATGAGGACTGGCTGATTCAGGCGTTTTCCTCCTCGGGAGTCCTTGATGACAACAGTTTTTCTTAGCAGTATTGTTTGCTTCAGCCTCACCCACCACCCCTTTTCTTCATCAGATGGTGACAATCCCGGTCAGGGGTGTCCCAGGACCTGGGACCTTGAGGATTCTTCTAACTCTCCCTTCAATACCTTTCCTAAACAGTCTCCAAAGAAGCCCCTGACACTGTGAGCATAAGAAAGCGAGGGCAACCACAGGGCCCATTAATCAGGGGCTCCAGCACTGCAAGAGCTGTAATCAGAGGAGAAAAAACACCAGAGTTTCTCATTGCTTGTGATAGTGGAAAATGGTCAAAAACCTGAAAGGACCTGCTCAGCTTTAGCCACTTCGATTTTTTTTGTTGTTGTTGTTGAATTTGTTGTTTGGTTTTGGTTTTGTTCTTTTCCTCTAACAGTGATTTCTTCCTTCAGTGGGATTGTTCCTCTTGCTTGATTGAATAATTTCAATATTTTTGAGACAGAAGTCTAATAAATAAGGAAACCCCAGACTTTGCCTCTTCTTACAGTACAGGGTAACTGTATCACTGCCCTCCCTGCATCGGTGCATATGGAGACCTCTTCCAGAACCAAGGCAAACAAGCTCTTCATGAGATCATTCTGGAAGTGCAAATGAGACAAGGCAGCTGCTTTTCACCATTTCTGCCATGAAAAGGCCACACAGCCTTTGCTTCAACCATGAGGGGTGGGGTGGAGCCAGCACGAAGCAGCCAGCTTCCCCCAGAACCTCTGCCCTCCTGTTTCTGCAACACAGGGGACTAAACCCAGAAACTCTCCAGAAATCCCTCCTCAGACACCGTGATGCCACAGATGCTTCTGCAAGTCCTGGGCAAAACCAACCATGTCATTTTGTGAGTCACTGTAAGCCCTCGACCGCTCATTTCGGAGCAGCCTCAGAAATAAATAAATAGCAATAAAATGCCAGCAGCTTTTGTTGTCCTGTTTGTTTAGGGGTTTATTTTGCCTTATGCTCCATCTGTGTCACTTCCCTATTGCACCGCTCCCAAGCAGCAGCATGTCAGCGTGTTCTATTTGGGGAGGGAGGGGTGTGGGGGAATGAGCAGCCTCTCTGGAATTCTTTCATTTGCCATTTTATTATCAGAGAGCACCTACTTCCAGATGGAAATGCAGATTGGCACGAACCGCGAGCCTTCGCCGCTACCTTCTGTTCACTCCAGCTTTGCCAGGAAAGATTATGTCCCTGGACAAGCTGGAACTTCACGCCAGTGGCAGATAGTCCCATTGAATTAGTCCTTCCCAGATTCATTTTAGCAATTTGCATTACGTTTTACCATTTGTTTACACAGCCCATGGCCTGGGTCTGTCAGATCTACATATACCATCCCAGGGTAGGATGTTGTTAAGATGCTTATTTATTTATTTTTAATGGATAAATAAGATATTAAGATTTGTTTTAAACAAGTGCCTTGACAAAAATAGCCTCACAGGATCTTTTCTGCAAGGGACAGGGCATGTCATCCCCTCGTGGCAGCACACGAATGAGAGCGCTTTGCAAAGCAAAGTTGAGTTGAACTCAACTAAACCTGCCCTGATTTCAGCCTGGAATTCCAAATCCCGATTAATTACCACCAAGTATTTCACTGTCCTCTGGTGCATTGTGAAAAGTGAAAAATATATTTGTCTCCCAGCTCAAAGTACCCTCACTAGTAGCCAACACTGAAAACAATCCTCATAGCCCAGCAGCAAAACCAACACATGCAGCTAAGTGGAGAATACAACTCAATCAGAAA
Source organism: Ceryle rudis (assembly GCA_033439905.1). Taxonomy (NCBI): domain Eukaryota; kingdom Metazoa; phylum Chordata; class Aves; order Coraciiformes; family Cerylidae; genus Ceryle; species Ceryle rudis. Next base: position 70,492 of record JAAGNO010001723.1, read on the forward strand.
GCTACTAGACTGAGAAACTCCAATCTAAAAAAGGAAAAAAAAAAAAAGGTAAAATAGCCAGGGAAGTATAGCCAGTTGCCGTGGCGACAGCAAGATATGAAAGCAAGAACTGATGGAACCTTTACAGTTATTTAAATGCTTATTATAACATTATGCAAAACGGCTGAGTAAAGAAAGCAGAGAGGTTAACGTACTTACAAGAAAAACAGTCATTGCAGGATGAGCAAGGTAACAATTTATAAGTCAGAAATAAGGCCTTGTTTAAATTGAGCCATTTGAAATAATGACATAATTATGCCCTCTTAAATTAACGAGGAAAATTTGTTTTGAAGGGTGGAGAAAGAAAGGAACTCTCATTGGGCCACAGCATTGGCTGCAAAATCATTTCTCACTGAGAGCTGCACAAGTCCTCCTCCAGCATCTCATCTCCGCACCCCACCGCCCCAGCCTTCCCTGGGCTCCAGGGAAATGCCTCAGGGGTGAGATCTGAGCCATGCCAGAGTCTCACCATGATCCTTTGGTTTGGCAGCATCTTCCTATTTGGATCCTCCCCTTTTCCTTCCAGTAGCTGCTCTGAGCAGTGGGATGTCATGAGATGGGCACGATCACACAAAGGCAAGCAGAGATTTAGAGCCACAGCTTCCTCAGAGACTCAGGTTTGTTGCGGAAACTAGATATTGTTACCCATGGATGAAAGCAAATTAAGACACATCAGAGGGCGAGTTCAACATCCTCAAAAACTTCTTTGGTGTGAGGGTGTGGGAGCCTGTGCCAGGCTGCCCAGAGAGGCTGTGGAGTCTCCTGCTCTGGAGAGATTCCAACCCCGCCTGGACCCTGCGCTGCTGGGCCCCCTGCTCTGGGTGACCCTGCTGGGTGGAGCAGGGGGGTGGCTCCAGATCATCTCCAGAGGGCCCTTCCAACCCCCACGTGCTGGGATTCTGTGGTCTACAAAGACCCACCACATCCCCCATCCATAAATATTGACCCTCACTCTGCACAAGCTACATCGTGCTCTGTCTCCTCTTCTCTCCTAGGGCCATAAGGATTTATTATCCTTCTTCCTGTGGAGGAAAAAAAAGAGGAGGGTGGGAATAAGACTTATCCCCTCTTGCTCCATAATTCACCTCAAACTTAGAGCAGGGCTGCCCAGTGTGGACTTTTCTCCAGGAGGCTGACTGGAGTCGAGTGGAGTAAATCCCATTACAGTCACGCTCAGGCCTTTGGGCTCATCTCCTTCCTATAGTCATTTGTCAAGTGCTTTTCATCTGAAACATGATTCTGGGATTCAATTACTTTATAAAGTCAATATTTGAGGTCACAGCTTATGCATCAACAAAGACATCTCCAGGGATTAGAGTTTAGCGTGGTGGAGCTCTAAGTAATGTTCCCTGCACTGCTCCAGCTAAAAAAGTCAATAAGGCAGGTTTGTTTCCCCCACATTTCACTCTCAGGGGCTGCAAAATTATTGTTCACTTTTGTAAATTTAAGCCATCCAGAAGGAGCAAATGTTCCTGGCTTCATTATCCCCAGAGAGATAAAACAGGAGCGCTCCACCAATTCTACTCCACGTTCTTGGCAATACTTTCCTCCTGCTGAGCTAAAGAACAGGCACGGGCCAAACAATTCTCCCAGGACACAGTTTTGCCCATTCAAAGAGCCAAAACAACATCTGTAGCATCAATTAACACCCTGCACAGAGGTGGATTTCCAGTATCAGAGATGGATTAGGACATTAGGAAGATGTTCTTTACTCACAGGGTGGTAGAACACGGGAATAGGTTGCCCAGGGAGCTGGTGGAGGCTCTGACCCTGGAGATGTTGAAGGTCAGGCTTGTCAGGGCTCTGAGCAACATGATCTAGTTGAGGATGTTCCTGGTCAATGCAGGGGGGTTGGACTAGATGACCTTTAGAGGTCCCTTCCAACCCAAAGCATTCTATGATTCTTGGTACTGGAGAGCCCTCCAGTCTGTTTCCAGTTGCTAAACCCCCCAGACAGGTAGTGCTCAAGTTGTGTCGCTAGTACGGGCAGCGTACTTCTACATCCAGCAAGCACAAGCCCTAAACCCAGTGTCTAAACCCTCTGCAGGAGGGTGCATGTGCACCCAGTAAACCAGAAATCAGTTCATTTTGGGGTAGATTCTACAGTTAGCTGAGGTTTCCCAGGTACCTGCTACAGGGGCTAATGATAACCCAAGGTCAGAGACTATGAATACCCAAAGCACCTTAATGATTCAGGCACAAGGAGCCATGCTGAAGACCAAACCTTACACAAGGAACCAGAGCACCAGAGTAAAGCAGCCCCAAGGAAAGGTAAAGGCTTCCATGAGCTGAACTGGGAGGGAAACTTCTAATAGCCCTGGTGGAACCTCTGTTCCAAAGCACTGCTAAGAGGTAAACTGGGTGTCCTGGTTTGGGATGGACACTGGGATGCTGTGCAATCCAGCCCAAGCAGCCAAAGTAAAATGCACTTGACTTGGAACACAAGGAAGGGTTAGAATGAAAACTGGGACCCAGAAGTGAGCCTCAGAGTTTGGTTCCTTTCCCATTGCAAAGGGCAGCCACAAAAGGAAGAGAAGAAAAAAAACCAAACCAGATGCACCCACAACTATTTAGGCTGAAAAATAATATTAGCAAGGGAGAAACATCAGAACAAGCTGGTCACTACCACATTCAGGCTGAAAACAGAGGGTTTCTAATGACCAGAAGGAGAAAGTCTAGCAGAGCTTTGAAGAGAGGAGTAGGAGAGAGGGAGGACATCTGCCTGGGGTTTGGGCGGCTCTCGGTGGGTTCAGGAAAGGCAGCGGACGCAGCTGTGCTGCAACAGCAGAGAGCTGCAGCCTCCCACCCTCTGCTCCTATATTTCAGGCTTTTTCACTAAGCAGTACAAACACAATTCCTTGGGGGTTTAATTAAAGGCTTCATGTGATTTATAGGGGGAGGGGAGGGAAGGGGTTCACATTTCTTTTGTGATGGGGGCTTTTCTCCCTGCTTGTTATGAAACTTAGCGCAATAGTAAATTAAATATTTCAAGTTCTTTTTTCCCCTGAAATCATCCAAACAGTAAATTTTGACTCTTTGTTTAACAGACTCTCTATTGATCTTTGCCAAGGCCACAGCACTTCACAAATCTCCAGTAAAGCCAGAAAAACATCCAAAAAATAAAACAAAATTAGAAGTTAATGCAACTCGGACCACTTTCAAAGAAAAACTTCCAAGGCCAGAAGTGTGTTCTCAGCAAACAGACCCTGCAGAAACCAAGCCTCTCAGCACTCACCAGGGAATAGCAGGACCACGACGCTCAAGATGGTCCAGGAGCATTTTTATTGATGCATGAACACATCCATTGCAAACCCAGCTGCAACTCCAGGACTCTCCCTTGACATTACTGGGGCATTGCAAGCACTGCAATACCTTTCACATCAAAGACAGCAGCTCAGACCTCTGCAATACCCACCATGAAAGATCTCTACAAGCAAAAAGTGTCCCAGGAATTGTTTCTGCTCCCTCTGGACATACGCAAGACCTGATCCTAGGTTGCTAAGCCACAACTTGCTCCAGGTACCCAGGAGGTTCTTCCATAGAATACCAGCATGGTGGAGGTTGGAAGGGACCTCTAGAGATCATCTGGTCTAAACCTCTGCTCCAGCAGGGTCACCCAAAGCAGGGGGCCCAGCACCATAACGTCCAGGCGGGGTTGGAATCTCTCCAGAGCAGGAGACTCCACAGCCTCTCTGGGCAGCCTGGCACAGCCTCCCACACCCTCACACCAAAGAACTTGCTCCTCCTGCTCAGCTGGAACCTCCTGGGTTCCAGTTTGTGCCCATTGCCCCTTGTCCTGTCCCTGGGCACCACTGAAAATCAGAGTCTGGCCCCATCCTCTTGGCACTCACCCTTTTAGATATTGGTCAGCACTGGTGCCTACTAGGCCAGCATTGCTGGATTTTGGCGAGGACCAACAGACCCTTCTCTCCTGTCTTGCAGCTCAGGGAAGAGGAGGAAGAGGGATAAAGGTGCCTTTATGCCTTCACCAGAACGAAGTAAAGCTGCACCAGGAGAACCCATCAGGTATATTTAATTTAGGCTCATTAGAAAGGGAAAACAAGCCCGGCCAGCGAGCTAAGCAGCTTAACAGGATAACACACTGCGGGCATCTTACTGGGATTGCTCCAGCTGTGGTTAGGACTAAACCAGCTCCTGGAGCTGGGCATTGCAGGCAGGACTGAGGGTGGGCAGGCAACTACCCAGGACATCCACCCAAACTGGCCCCAGCCAAAAACCAGCCCACGCACCCCCCCAGACACCCCAGAAGAGATGGAAATCCCCAGCCCCTGCAGTGGGTCATTGTGTGACGACTTTTTGGAAGTACTTTAGCAACTCGTTATCACCAAACACTCAGGGAAGACTGTTCAATTAACAGAAATTAGTAAAATTAGAAGATTTAGCAGCAGCGTTTACCACAAGATAGCAGAAACACCCTCCTTCGACACTCTTTCCCCGTTGATAAGGGTTGATAAAGCTGTAAGCTTCACAGGCATTTTCTAGCAAATGAGCCATAAAATAGGATAGTTTAAGTATTATCCCTAAATGGTAAACCTTCCAATTATGCTTGAAGAAAAATTACTATATCCTGCTAATTATAGCATCCGTGGCTTGGGTTTGTTTGAAGAGAAGCTCACTTCATTTAAAATAAATACCAACTTTGAAGGCAAGATGGGGGCAGGAGGGGGGTTGGTGGTGGAAAAACAAGGAAAATGAGAAATGAAAGACCTAGAGTCTGCAGAGTGACTGAGCACCCGTATGTGCTGCAGCTGATGAACCCCACTGCATCCATCCTGCCCTGGAAGCCCCCCATCTCCAGCAGCCCCCTCCAACCAGCACCAGCCTGGTCCAGAGCCAGCTGCCAGCAGCGTGGTCCCGCCTGCCTCCTGAGTTACCTCCAGCATTCACCTACATCACACCCAACTCCATCGGCATCTCAAAAGAGGAGCCCTGTGTCAGGCTCTGCCATTTGCATCTCCAAACTGGGACCAGCAGCTTCCACGGAGGCGGCTGCGAGCAGCGAGACGTGTGGCACATGTCAGGATCTGTCCCAGTTGGGGTGACCCTTCTCCTGACCCTGCCATCATGGTTGAGATGAGAAGCCCAGGTAGAAAGCAGAAGAAGCTGTGAGTCTACAGATAGCAAAAGGCTTTTGGCAGCATCACAGACCTGGGTTAGGGATTCCCCTAGGACAAGGATGGTCCCTTCCCGATGTGAGATGATAAAAGCAACAGGATTAAATAATGGGGTTAATTCTCATTATGAAAAAAAAAGAAAACATTTAACAATAAAAATGATTATTAGAAAATGATGACATTTGGCTTCGGTAGCTGCTCAGGAGGGAGACCCCAGCAGCACACTCAATATGTGATGGGTGACCCGGACCCAAAACAGAGCCTGGCTCAAAATACCTGCATATATGTATTTGTTCATCACAGACTGTATTTTTTAAGGCTATTTCCTCCCAGACAGATCAGGGAGAGGTTTTGGGAGCCACTATCAGCTCTCTTTACAGCCAGCTGGAATTAACCTCAGGAGCTACTCTGCTCTCCAGAAGGCACCACCGCTTCCAGGCGATGGATCAGAATAAGTCCCACATCAAAACGCTGTCTGCAGCAGCTGAATTACGAGGAGAGCTTGGGCCACCACCAGCTGCCCAGACAGAGGCAGAAACAGGTCAAACCCCAAAACATTATTGCCTTGATTCGTTAACTCTGAGTGAACCACAGCCAGTGTTGGACTGGGGACAAAAAGGCTCTCAGGGCACTCTGGGTGTGCTGCTCTGGAGTTCTCTGGTTGTCACCTGCAAAAAATTTGTTGTACCGTGACACATGTAATTTTCCAGCAGGATTTGGTGTCCTTGAGCAAAAGCAGCCAGAGGGGTAAAAAGCAGTAGATGCAGGTGAGAAACCCATCACCACCAGTAGAAGAATCAAAGCTGTGACTGTGCTTGGACAAACCAAGATGATAGTTTTGATTTCTCTAATCGAAACTTCACCTCTGTGTCCTGCACCCACTTTGGTTGGGGTTGCAGGGAAGCACAGAACATGATTTCATTTACTGGGTGAGCAAATCTAGACTCACTGCTTTCTTTTCCAGCATGGGCAACTCCAACGTCTTTGCCCCATCGTTGCTGATAATGTTATGGAGCAGCCGGTGAGACTCAAAGTGTCAGGTACCGGCTGCAGGTTTGACATTAGAAAAAGTGAGCAAAGCATGGTCAGAAAGGGTTAGATTTCATGAAACATAAAAACATAATTTTGGGCTCCACATACTGATTTTGGGCTCCACATACTGATCCTTTTAGGTTAAAAATTGTTATCCTTCGTCAGAGAGGCCACGGGAGAAAGAGCAAGAGGGTTTATATTTCCTTTTACCTCTTCATGGGGCGCAGGGATCAGACACACCAGGGAGAGAAAGGGCAACTGATGCAGAAAAAGACAATAAATTGAGAAAAGCAAAAAACAAAATGAACACACAACACAAAAAAGAAAAAGAAAAAAAAACCAAGAAAAAACAAACAAAAAAAAACCACAAAAGCAAGCCAGAGTTTTTCCCCCTTCCAGATTATTTTTAAATAAAAAGCTTACAAATAAACTTGTAACCTCTTTCATTGGTCCACATCAACCCAAAACTGTTGACAAAATTGAGTCCTCTGCTGCTACACGCTGATGTTGGAGTAGATACAGCTCACAGGGATGGAGGGTCAAAGGACCAATGCTTGTAGCCACAGTTTATAGCCCCCTGCTACCACAAGACCATTTCCACCCATGCATAGATATCCCCAACCTACCAGTTTGCCCACCCATCTCCAGGGGTGGCTCCCAGAGCAAATTTCTGGGTATTTTTATCTCATCTGCAAAACCAACACCCTCCGCCCCAAAAAAAAAATGTCTTTCTCCAAGAATTCTGCAAAAGCCTCTGTTTTAACTACCAATCCTGTCCACAAACTCCATTGCCCTAAACCAAAACAGGTGAGGTGTGCATGTGAGCCGAGGAAGAATTACTCCAAAACTCAAAGGGATGAATATTCATGGTGATATCTTGGTTGCATCTAATCTATCTTTATAATAGACAGTTCACTCCAGCACACCGAGGCTGGAGCTCTAAACAGCGACAGCAAGAAGAAACATCATTAGCATAGAGGCTAGTAATTAAGGATGCAAATACAGTCGACACCACTCGGTAAACTCATCAGGAGGGTGGGAGAGCACCAAAACTCCCCAGGGAGTGGGCAACGTGCTCCCCTCGCCCATTAAGTGCTGCATCCCAGCGTCATGCCGACTCCACGCAGAGACGTAGGAAGTGTTTCGCTCTGCTTATGCAAACACAGCACAGGTAACATCCCGGGAGGTTTCCTCACATGGGGAAGGAGGGAATTTTGTGTTCCTGTATCGGGTCTGACTAAGCTGGAGTTAATTTTCCCCATAGCAGCCCTCCACAGTGTTCCCAAAGTGTGTTCCCTCCAAATAGCTGTGGTCCAAGAGGTGACAGCGACGACTTCATACTGCACCGAGAGCAGCTCAAACACAGCCCTGGTACATGAGGCTTCCCCCCAGTTCATCTTTTTCCACAGAACAAGATGCCTGGCTCAAGCCAAACCCGGCATATGTCCTCATGGTACCCTAATTCTGATACGGATACATTTTGCTGGCAGCCAGCCCGTGCCCTTTAGTCATGGGGTTACGTGGCACCACACGTTCAAAGAGTCCGATCCCTTCAGTGATGTTCAGAAGCGATTACCTAAACAGCACGTGCAAGTCCCTCATTTGGATGCTTAATGAACTGGTGGGCCCATCAACACCAGGTTTATGTGCTTGCAAGGGGAGCAGAGCACATAAACGTGGGCTTCGGCTGGGCTGTGGAGGCAGTCAGGTCCAGAGGTGGGGCTTGTTATGGGAGGAAGCAAGAAGAAAATTAATGGCTCACGCCAAGGGAGACTTTTTATAACAAAATCACAAGAAAAACCCCAACGTGTCCTAAAATGGTGGCTGAACACACTGCAAAACCAGGTGGTTTGTGGGAAGGGGTTGGTTTTATTGGTTCTCGCAGCAAAATGGTGAAACCTGGAGAATCACAAAATCACAGAATCAGACTGGTTTGGGTTGGAAGGGAACTTTCAAGCTCATCCAGTCCAACTCCCATGAGCAGGGACATCTGCAGCTAGAGCAGGTTGCTCAGGAGGAAACCATCTCTTGCAAAGATTTATTCTGCAGTGCAAAACAGCAATAGCCAGAGGTAGAAGAGATCCCCTCAACACCCAGGTTCAAACACTGCCAGCAGCACCCTTAAACTCTTTGGGATCTTCCCAATAGGCAAAACATTGGCTGACCAGGAGAGGAAGCTAAATTCTGCTAAAGAAGGCTCTACGTATTTTAATATCCACCCAACCTGCCAAGCCAAGTGGCAGCCCTCCCGTATAGATGCATTGCCCTCATCATAAAAGTGCTCCTGCTTTCTTCAAGGGTTTTCAGAACCCTTTTGCACCGTATCTATCACGCAGAGACCGACGATTTTGAAAGCCCAGAAAGTGCAGACTGATGATTTTTAATACACATTGCATTTTATGGCTCAGCTACCAGGTTAATGTGCAGTGTCAAGGATTTCAATGGGACTATATTTATAAGCATCATTAATTCATATGAGTTCATAATAATCCCATAATACGGAATTAGCAGCATCCTGCTTTATCTGAGGTGATGTTAAGATATATATCATGCAAAGAGTAAGGCTATGCCGCAAAGCAAAGATACAAAGGCAAAACAACTTCAATAGCATGTTATTATTAGATACTGAATGGTTAGAGAGGAAGAAAAGCTTGTCACACAGAGGTGGAAGCTGTATTTTATTTGCTTTCCAGTATCACCACTACTGCACAAGGAGGAATAAAAAAATAAGCAGCCTGAAAACCCCGAAGGTACGGGAGAAAACATGAGTCTCCACAGGGTGCTGGATGGAGATGCTCTGGTGAGCCAGGCAGGGCACCTCCAACCCCTCTGTTATCAGCACCAAGCCCAGGCAACCCTGGACCACCCAGCAGCATCCCCAAATGGCACAGGATGAGTTCAGCACCTTTCCAAAAAGTTCATTCAACTCAGAAAAAATAGGCTCCAGCCCTGCTTGGGATCACATTAGTTATGCAACATTATTCAGCCGGGAGGAAAAAAACCTCCAGGATGCGTTATTTCTTAACTGCTGCTACATTCTCTAAGAGGGAAACGTTCAAGAGAAATTAGGGAAAAAGCAGATAAACGAGCTGGGAATTTAGGACTGGGCTCCCGGGACTGGAAGTGAAAAAACCCCGCAGCATTCACCATAAAACTTGCCTCTCGGGCTAAAGATGACAGCAATCAGATTTGCTTTTCCAGCTCCAGGAAAGGGATTTCCTTGGAAGGTTTCATGCTTGTTCAGGCCAGGAAAAAATGAAGATAGGATGCTCAGCACTGCTCCAGTTCCTACCGATGACACTGAGCATCATCAAGCCAGAAAACTCCTGTAAACATCACTGCTCAGAAATCACTGCTGTGTTCTGTTCACATTAAATAATGTAAAATCAAATCAAATCAAATATATAGATATTAAAAAAAAAAACCAAAACCAAACGGAAAGAGGAAGGGAAATATTTCACCTATGAAATCTCAAGGAAAGCTCCATGGGGATGAACCTGCCTCCAAACACCTGAGATCTTCCAGACAGGGTGGCCACAGGAATTGTTTTAGGACGGGACCAAAAGAGGCATCCAAGCTGCAGCCCCAGGGGCTGTTCCCCAGGTCTGTCTAATTTATTAAGTCAGACACGAACACCAAGTCGAAGAGCAAATTTACCTCCAGCTTTTCAACAAATGAGCAGCGTGCAGATCAAATGGATGGAAAACTCATTTTCTTTCACAGCTGTAGAGATGGGTGAGCTCAGGAACAGTTGCTCCAAAGCCCTGAGTCACAGCACTCATTGTCCTGGGCCATTGGCTGCAACGCCCAAGTTGAGGTCCCCAGGCCACCTCGGCCACCCAGGCAGTTCTCCCCTCTTAAAAACTTCCTCTCCACCTCAGTTTTTGGCTTTTCTTTTTTTTTTTTCTTTTACCTCCAAACGTTGCTACAGCAACCCCAGCATTTCATCATTGCTCAGGGGAATATTCATCTCCAGTTCAGCTGCTCCATGGAAACACATCTCAGCAGCCCCTCTCTCCATCCATGCTCGGAGTGGGAGAAGCTGACCCCACCACTTTGTGTCTGCTGGAGCACGGGGTCCACAGCAGCTGGGCAAAGACAGGGGGGTGTGGAAGGTGCTATGCAGGGACCCTCTGTGGAGGAGCACCCAAAAAGATCCTTGCCCTGTGCTCACAGCATCTGCAGTGCAGCTGAGATGCCCACTAGGCAAAAATGCTGAGTGTGCAGGAGTGGGGGGCCCATGCCGGCAGCCGGTGCCCATCTCAGGAGGAATCTCATTAGAGTCACAGACTCACAGACTGGTTTGGGTGGGAAGGGACTTTTAAAGCTCATCTGGTCCAACCCCTCTGCACTGAGCAGGGCCATCTGCAACTAGAGCAGGGCGCTCAGAGCCCCGGCCAACCTCCCCTGCAACAGTGCCAGGGATGGGGCATCAACCACATCCCTGGTCAACCTGGGCCAGGCTCTCACCACCCTCAGCATCAAAAATTTCTTCCCCAATTTACTGAAATTTTAATGCTTGGTCCATAACCTGCTGAACACTGCAGGACTCTTACTGCTGGTTTAAGCCCATGTCTTCTAGCATTTCCTGAGAGTTTGTCCTCAACGTGTGCTGCACACCTATCACACATTTAGAGCAACGTCCTTGGGGACCAGCCTGTCCATGTGGCCACTGGAACGACACTTGCACTGATGTTATGCAGCAGAACCGCATCATCATTTTCCACAGAATCTTTGAATATCCAAGCGATGGAAACAACATGTCAGTTCTGCATCCAACCAGGCCTGGTGGTGCCCACAAAGAGACTCGTGCGTGCTCACACACACGCACCAACACAGCTGCTGCAGCCTCACAGCTCGCTGCCATAACCCATCTGCAGGACAGCCAGCGTGACACTGGCAAAAATGGCAAAAATCCCCATTTCCAAGAAAATTAATCTGGTCCTTTCATGTGTATTCTGCAGCACCAGCATCTTCCTCAGCACCACAGTCATGATGCTTTCCAAAGCAAACCAAACACTGCAGCTCTAAAGGGCTCGCCAAAGCTTTGGCTGGAAAGGACAATCCCAAAATAATCCAAACAAGCCTTTAAACTGGGAAAGACATTGCTCTCTCTGGATGAAAAGCAGGCTGGAGACTAGGTCCCATCACATCAGGGAGCCTTCTGCTCCTGACCCACCACAGAGCAACTTGGCCAGGTGACCTATCTAACCATATAATTTTATAGTACATTATAACATCAAGCAGATATGTTAATAAATTACTTAATATAAAATTATTAAAATAAATATACTTCTTCAGACACTAAAGGCAACTTTCTAGCCCCATGCAAAGGTCTCCTCCCATTGCCAGCACGGCATCAGCCATCACCAGGTCACCCTCAGGCTCTGCGGTTTCTGTGGCATTTTTTTGTGCATCTAAATTCAAGCCACTCTTAAGGTTTCCTTGGCCACAGCCAAAATTTACGACTATTCCAAGCAAAATACTCAAGCTCTTAAAAATAAGCAAAAATTAAGTTCTCTCCACAAGACCTCAATGAAGGCAGGAGGACAGGAGGTGTATCTCCCTCCAGTCCTCCAGACCGGTGGGTTGCTCTGTTGTTTCCCAACTGCCTCACATATTTCTTTTCTACATTACTAATAAGCAGAGTTTCAGCCTGTTGGAATTTAAGATAAAATTAATCTATTGGCAGATATCCACAGCAGCCTCTCAGGTGCTCATATTGAAAATTATTATTTTCAACAGTTCATGGCTCATTTCTTTAAAATTAAAATTAGTTTTGTGGCAGCTGGGGATAATTTCCCAGATGTCTTCACAGAGGAGAGCACAGACCTGGGGCTGTGAGGATTGATGCCCTGCTGCCATCAGATGTGTTCGACCTTGGGGCATCCCATGTCTAGTCACTAAGGGTGACCATGAAAGAGGACCCCCAACCCAGAGACCAGCTGCAGATGAAGCAGCGGTGAGGGTGCTTCCCCTGTGTCCATGTTTGGCTGCCATTGGAGAGAGATGCTGGGTGAGATGCGTGGTCTCAACTGGCACTGTAGGTTTCATGGCTTCATGCTAGACCCTTGAAGTCAGACAGATTTCTTGCCTAATCACTTCAATCTCACCATCCCATCGACCTCCGCACAAGAATTTGACCCAAAAGCTGCACTAGAACACCAGAAAAGTGACATCTGGCAGAAAATGTTATAAAAGACAGGACTGAAAATAGGACATGTGTGGACCTTCTCCCAGTAGTACAAAAGTATGTGGAACAACACGCTTTGGACAAGCGTTTGGATTTGGGATGGCATCCTGCCAGGGGACCTGGCAGCAGGGAGGAGGGTAGCCTCCATCTCCACTAGTCACCGAGGAATAAACAAGCATCACAGTGGCCACAACCCTCTGAGGGGCAAGAGAGAGGCAACATTTTGCTTTAATTCACTCCATCTTCATCTCACCATGCTGCACAGCCACCACCTCATGCCACCTCCTGCCATGGCACGGGTCTTCAGTGGGATGAAGCACCGGCCACTGCACAGAGCTGCTGTGTCTTCACCGGCATTGCAGTGGAGGGTTGATGAGGGACATGGTTCGGTGGTGCTGAGGGACATGGTTTAGGGGTGCCCTGGCAGTGCTGGGTTAATGGTTGGACTCTATCTGAAAAAAACAATTTCCACAAAAAACAATTCTATGGTGCCATGGCCATCCCTATGGGACATCTCTTGGACATCCAACCGCTGTGTCTATCTCAGGTGTCTCCATGGGGAGGTTCCTGCTCTTGGCCACCCACTCAGCCTTCGTTACAGAGGCAAATAATCTGCTTTCCTGCTAAATTGGTCAGGGATTTGCCCCGTGCTCCCAAAGGCCCCATGTGGCACAGTGAAACGGGAACGGGACGAGAACCCTTCCCAAAGTCCATCAGTGCCTGCAACCTCCGTGCAGCACCAAAGCATCCTTCTGCACTGTAAATCACTGGGAAACATTAATAAACAGCTCCATCTACTGACATCCTCACCTCGAAATCCAGACGCAGATGCATCACCCAGAGGAACCCATGAAGTCGACCACATTCTGCCCAGGCCAAATAGGCACCAGCTTCCATCCCAGACACAGCCCAGGTAGAACCCATCACAGCCCCACAGGTCACTTGGCAAGGGAGCAAATCTCCCAGAGCAGTTCAGTGTCTCCTCCTGACCCGGCTTTATTAGAATTCCCTTTGAATTTCAATTCATTGACATTAATTAAATCTATTTTCAACTCACAGAGTGAAATGCAGTATGCCTTTAATATTGTATTTCAGCCAAGGAGATTAATATAAGTGTAATCAAAAAAAAAAAAAAAAGCTAACAAGCCAAGGAGTTGAAAAGCAGCATCTGAGCATGAGCAGCCTCATTACACCTGCATAGCACTGGGACATAAAAAGACATGGTCAAGCCTTCTCCACCCAGAAGCCACCTTTTTATTCAACACTGTGCACCGTGGTCCCTACGCAGCACCCATGGGAGGACCAGAAATGACACAACAAACCTCCCTCTTATGCAGCATCTTTGAATCATAGAATTGTTTGGAAGAGACCTTTAAGATCACTGAGTCCAACCATTAACACAGCACAGTCAAGTCCACCACTAAACCACGTCCCTCAGCACCACAGAAGCCTAAAATTCTTAGAAAAAGACCCAACTGTGAGCTGCCATCCGAGGAGGTGCTCAGCGCTCCCTGGCTGCAGGAGACACCTTGGGTAGGCACAGCGGGCTCATCGCCCTCGTCGCCAGTGTCGCCGACAGTGGCCGCACCACCAGCCCGAACGCGGTTCCCATTTTGGCAGTTTACGGCAGGATAGAGAGAAACGTGTCAGAGCTATTAAAACCCCAGCAGAAGGGTTTGGGGGCTAATTAGCACCTTAGAAACCCCTCCAAAAGCCTTGTGGGGACAAGGCTGTGTTAATGCAGGGGAGACAGTAAAAGCAGAGGTAAGTGGCTCGGGGCATCCAAGATGGGCATCACTACTCCTTGGGTGATTGATGGAAGATGCTCTTCCTCAGACCAAAAAGTCCCACTAAAATGAGGGCTGTTCCAAAGCTGTCCAGCTTCCTACCGAGGGCTTACTTTTTAACCCAGGTTTCCTCCGCACACCAGCCATGTGCAGCAGGAGCTGGGGGGCCGTGCACACATCCGAGGACCGCCGGGACACCAGCACCCCAGGTGGATATCCAGCAGAGCAGAGATCAACAGCAAACACAGAGCAAGAAAATGTGCCTTATGCAATTTTTAACTCCTCTTCACAAACTTAGTTGCATTTACTTGTTAAAGTTTAATATGTTCCTGGGAGATGGGGGGAGGGAGCTGTCAGTGCTGCTTTAACTCTCCCCATGGCTCAGCTGGCATTTTTTATTTGTGCTTCCACTCTCCATAGATAAATCTGCTTTTATCTCCTTCCTAGTTATCTAACAGCCTAAAAAAAGAAAAAAAAAAAAAATGCAGAGGCAGGAGGAGGGGACAGATATCGTGTAGGAAACTCGAGGATGGCAAATTTACTGCAAGGAAACAGAAAATATCAGGTGGTTCCACACCATCGCTGAGTGCGACTTGCGCATCACAGGTCGTTAGAAATGCTCATTAAAGCAAACTGGAAGTTGGCATTAAGAAATCCTTAAGGGATTTGACCCCCCCGCCCTGCAACACCCAAATGTAAGCTTAGGCTACAAAAAGCAACAGAGGCCACCAGCTCCCAGGGCTACCATAGAAAAGCTGGGCTCTAACAGCCCAGCCGATGAGCTGAAGTGCAGAAAGATGGGGAAAAGATGCACAGCGAAGAGATAATGGATCTTTTCAGTAAGGGCTGTCACAGACCACCTGAAACTCCCTTTGCCATTTCTCTCTATAAATGTCATCCTCGGGCAGATACTTTGCTATAAAGGGATGATTTTTATTTATTTTATTTTTTTTTTTACTTCAGCCATAGAGTAGCTGATTGTTTGAATGTATGAAGAGCCACAGCCTTCGTCAGGTCTCTGGAGATGGCTCACAGAGCCAACTTCTGCTCCCTTGCGAGCAGAGTGCCCTGATTTTCCCCGCAACTCACCCCATCCCATCCTGCATCCCCCTCTCCTACTGAACAGCAATGAGTTTCATTGAAAAAGTTTCTCTTTGACCTATGTTTCTATCAGGAATTATCACTTTTCGGATCCAAAGGGACATTTTAAGGCACTAATCCTTCCTGTTGGTGCTTGGCGTGACAGCCCGGGCTGTGAAAAGCTCATCAGGATTCACCACACGGGGCTGAGGTTTTGGGGCAGGGAAGGTTTAGGAAGCGAGGGAGAGAGCAAGGTAATAAACATCTCTGTAATGGGCACGGCCGCGACGGCAGCACAGAAACTCACCAGAGGCATCTTCTTCCCGCCCCGAGTCGGCTGCCGGAGTTTACCCTGTACGATGAGCCCCTGCAGCCACTAATGACTGAAAGAGCCACTTCCTATAATTAGATTTTCATAGGCGAAATGAATTTCGGCAGGCTGCGGTGAGTGATTACGAGACTTAATGACGGCCTCTTTCCGTGCCCGCAAGGATGCTCGGGGAAAGCTGCAAACCCCTTCTCGTCACCAGAGGCAGGTGCGGCGTAATTCAAGATATTTTACGCAGCAAGGAGAATGGAGTCCTGGCAGGTTTCACGTCCCTACAGCCCCTTAACAGGCTCAGAGCGGTGAGAGATGGCTGTGATGGGGCGATAAGATACAACACGGGGAAATCTCTGCCATTCTGGCAGAAACACCCTTGGTTTGAGCAGATGTGGTGTCTTTTCTGCATGCTCCCTTTACAACAGCTCCCTGGCAAGCCACATCAGGACCCCTCTGGGTTTTCTCCCTGGCAAAATACAGGCTGGGTCAGCACAGTTTTCATCTATCCATGGGAAGATGGTGTTGATGGAGCATAATTTTTCTGAATCTCCCTCTTCGAGCAGCTCTTGGGAAGAAATAAAGCAGAGTCACTCCCTCTCTGCCTCCTTCCACAACCGCAAACCTGATGTTTTACGGATGTCACAGCTTTAATATTCCTTTCAAAACAGGCTGGGAACATAAAAGGCTGGTTCGTCGATCTGTCGATCGCCCGGGGCTGAGACGCTAATTCTGCTGCCTTGTTGTGCTTTGCATTGAGCAAGCTGCTGGCTTTCTGAGATCCAAAAATATCTTGCATCAGCCTGGGGTTGCAGCCGCAGCCCTCCTCGATGCCAGGACTCCCTCCCTTCCCTGGCAGTGGGACAATGGGGTGACAAACTCAAGGATTTAGCATCTTTAAATACCCTCACCTTCCTTATTTCTTCTGGAGCTTATAGTTCCCTTTGCTTGTATCACATCACTTGGCGTCTCGCTGCAGCAGCACTATCGGACTTGCCAAAACTCATGCTCAGGGTCCAGTGTGGGAAGAAGACCATCTCTGTGAGGTGATTTTTGAACTGGAAAGGGGTTTCCATCACTCGCTGAACCCCCTGAGGAGCTGTGCCCAGGCTGGCACCACACTGCTCACATTTGCTGGGCACTGTAATGTGCCAGTTGATGTCAGGTTTCCAATGGCTTTGGTAGCCTGGAGCTGTTAAACCACCCACAGCGCTGCTTTGGGCTGGTTTTGTGCCCCCTGGTATCAGCTCCAAGCCAAGCTCAAGAGATTTCCAGACTGCCAAGCAGAAAATGAGAAATAATCATCTCCCAGACCTAGTAATGTACAAAAAATACCATTTGTCTTTCAGATCCCATTCTTGCTCCTTCTGTCCCAAGACCACCTCCACCTGGATGCTCCCAAGTTGCTCCCTCACCTTTCCCAACTCTCCCACCACCTCACACCTCCAGTGAGTTTCCATCCCAGAGTAACTCTTCCAGGAGGTTGTAAAAAGCAGTTTTATCTTAACTAGCTAAAATAGCTGCCCAGACTGAATCTCTCAGACTGAATCTCTCAGTGAACGCAGCATTGCAGGGCTCCTGCTGGAAACAAAACCAGCGCTCGTGGAGAAGTTCATGTCTAGGGGAAAAAGGGGTATGAGGAAGAGGGAAAGAAGAAGGGAGAGGAGGGAGAGGAGGGAGAGGAGGGAGAGGAGGGAGAGGAGGGAGAGGAGGGAGAGGAGGGAGAGGAGGGA
>JAAGNO010001725.1:0-25369 GCA_033439905.1 Ceryle rudis
CATCAAGTCCAGCCTAAGACCTGACACCACACCACCTAGCTAGAGCATGTCACTAAGGGCCACATCCAATCTTTCCTCAAACACCGCAAGGGATGGCGACTCCACCACCTCCCTGGGCAGGCCATTCCAGCATCTAATGACCCCTTCTGTAAGGAAGTGCTTCCTAATATCCAACCTGACCCTCCCCTAGCACAGCTTCAGGCCATGCCCTCTCATTTTGTCGTTGGTCGCCTGGGAGAAGAGTCCAGCCCCCACCTGCCTACAGCTACCTTTCAGGTAGGTGTAGAGAGTGATGAGGTCTCCCATCAAAAAAAGAAATTTTTCCTAATGTCCAAACTTTCCAGCCAATCTTCCCCAAGCCTGTAGCGTTGCAGGGAGTTGCTGTAACCCAAGTGCAGGACCCGGCACTTGGCCTTGTTGAACTTCATGACATTGGCCTCAGTCCATCGATCCAGCCTGTCCAGAACCCTCTGTAGAAACCCTATTCTCACAAGCAGATCAACACTCTGGCCCAACTTGGTGCCATCTGCAAACTTACTGATGGTGCACTTGATCACCTCATCTAGATCATTGATAAAGATATTAAATAGAACTGTCTCAAATACTGAGCACTGGGGAACAGCACTTGTGACCAGTCACCAACTGAATTTAACTCCATTCACCCTAAGTCTTTGGGCCTGACCATCTAGCTACGCAAGAAGATGTGTCTTTATTAAACAGAAGGTATGCTTGTTTAAATGTAAGAAACTTGACTTATATACTGCAACTGTAGAAACAAATGGTTGTCTGCAGAGGCGAGCAGAACTACAGAAGGATCACGGCTCTGAGCTCTGGACAATCATGGCAGCATATGGTTTGTGTCACTGCAGCATTTCTACACTCCTCTGAATCATCAACTCCCAGCTGCTGCTGGACTCAGAGTACACAGCAGGATGGACTGCTGATCTGCTCTCTAACTGGGATGGGAAATGCTCTCCCTTCTCTGAAGTTCAGTGCTGCTGGGCCACTGTAGAAGGGAGTCTTACTCTTTCTTTTTTCTTTTGTTTTTTTGTTTGTTTTTTTTTTTTTTTTTTAACAGAAAGCAAGGTGCCCCATGTTAGAGGTTCACACAAGAGAGCGGACTCCTACTGTCTACCCAAGATGCCCATATTAGGAGCCCTGTCTCTCAAGACTCCCTATGCAATGAGTGGACATGGCTCATTTAAAGAGCAATCCAGAGCATTTAAATGAGGGTCTAGCCCTGGATGGCATTTTTTCAGTCACCATCTCCATTCTGTTACAGAATGGAGACATGGAGACAGCCTCAGCTGCTACTACATCTGCCTGAGGTGAGATGTTATGACGACCCAGCTCTGGAAGCACAGCAGAGCAGGGCAGGGGCTGCAAATGCTGTTGCACACTGCCTATAAAAGGTCTCCAAAGTGACATTTGTCTCCTTGATAGTTTTATATGCCAAACAGCTCAGTGCTGCTCTGAAGGCTCTCTCTCACCTCTTTATTAAAGGCTCCAATCAAAGTCCACTATGAACGTATATTTTAACATGGATTTTGCAAGGCCAAGAATACCAGTAGAAAATAGCGATTGGTTGCTTTAGCACATCAGTCTGGTAAAACAAATTAGGTACAAAATTCCCAGCAAGCCACTACAGGAAGCGTCATGAAGAATTAGTTTCATTATGGTGGCTGCAAAACTGAATGCTGTCTCTAGAAATGTGCTTGGTAAAAGAAGATACAAGTCATTTAGAGCCTGAGGGAGAACTGAACCATCTGAGATAAGACTGCCCAGACAAAATTAACTGAGAGAGAAAAGTTAATTAATACTGAACAACCTAAGGACAACTTACTTTTAAATTAGGTTTCTGACAGCTGTTATGCCTTGGGAAGTCCTGCTCATAAGTCTTCTGTAATCATCTGTGTAAATCACAATTTACATGGCCTTAGCTTTACTGCAATACTCAACTTGTGTGTATCTCACTTCCTTTACCTATTTACACATCAAAGTGATGTGTGCTGCCTGCTGCATCCTTGGTCTCTGTTTGGCCAAAGAACCCAAACATCAGAAGCCACTCGTTAGATTTGGGAAGTCTGTAGGAAAAGGCCTGAGAATTTGCACTAGCGTTAATATCCTTTAAGGCCTCAGTCCTGTGTGTCCTACTCAGTGTTAAAATTGCTGTACTGAGTAAGACTAGCTTGCCTAGTATCCAGTCCATTACAGCACCCAAAAGCAGAAGCTTAGGGTGGAAAAAAAATATGAAGAGCAAGCACATACAGATACTTCCCTAAAACACTTCAACAGCCTGCAGCTGAGCCTTCCTAAATCAAAACTGGGGGCCTGGTGATTAGAAGCTGTCAACATATTTACTTCCCATGAACATCCCATTCATCCCTTGAATATGTGTATGTCCTACCATTCAGCAGTGAGGAGTCAAAGAGCGTGGCTTTACCTTGTGTGAAGCACCATCTCCTGTTCCTCTGACCTGTCACCTGCCTGCTTACCCTGAAGGTCCCCACTATGAACAGTGCAAAGAAGACCAACTGATTCACATTCTTCGTGTTACTACATTACTAGTGTACTATTACCCTATATCCTCAACAGTCATCTCTTCCGAAACTGAGGAAGCACAGCCTACATCTTAGTCGTCCTTTACATGGAATCCATACCACAGTACCACTGATCATCCTGGTCACTCCTTTCTGAACTCTCTCCAGTGCTATCACAGCCTTTTTGAAGTGCTAGGAACCAGACCTGCTCAGGTTTAGGGAGGTGCACTGCAGTCTCACGTTCATTGTGGATTTTTCCATTCTTCTCATCATTCCTAACACCACTGGCTTTTTTGATCACTGCTGAGGAGCAAGCAGACACTCTAATGGAACTTTCTATTATATCCCCAAGATCTTGCTCCTACATAGCAATGCTCTGCTTGGAGCCCATTAACTTGAGAGCTAGCATTGTTCCACCCCCTCCGTGTGTTTCACTTCACACTTTCCTCCACTGATTTCCCACAGCCTTTTCAGAGCCTGAGAACTGCAGTTCCTTAGCATCTAAAAGACTCACTTCTTACTACTAATAACTAGCACTTGCAAGTAGTCCATCAGGCAAGTTTCATTTTTGTGAGTCTTGATCCTAAGACAGCGGCCTTTCAAAGAATAACATACTGCAGAAACAACATAAAATAGCACGACTGGGTTGGTACTCCTTCACAATGAGAATAGGAAGGAAGATTTTGTTCTTGCGCACAAGCTTCCATGTTGGAAGTGTGCTAGCAGATCAAGTGTGGCTAGCAGATCGAGAGAGGTGATTCTGCCGCTCTGCTCTGCTCTGGTCAGACCTAACCTGGAATACTGTGTCCAGCTCTGGAGCCCGCAGCACAGGAAGGACATGGACCTGATGGGGCGGGTCTAGAGGAGGCCACAAGGATGATCAGGGGGCTGGAACACCTCTCCTACAAGGACGGGCTGAGGGAGCTGGAATTGTTCAGCCTGGAGAAGAAAAGGCTCCAGGGAGACCTAACAGCCACCTTCCAGTACCTGAAGGCAGCTTGTAAAAAGCCTGGAGAGGGCCTGTTTACAAAGGCCTGCAGTGAAAGGACAAGGGACAATGGTTTTAAATTAAAAAGAAGGGGATTTAGATTGGATGCAAGGAAGAAGTTATTTATCATGAAGGTGGTAGAACACTCGAAGAGGTTTCCCAGGGAGGTGGTTGAGGCCCCATCCCTGGAGACATTCAAGGTGAGACTTGACAAGGCTCTGAGCAACCTGCTCTAGTTGAGGATGTCCCTGTGCTCAGCAGGGGGGGTTGGACTAGATGACCTCTAGAGGAGCCTTCCAACCCAAATATTTCTATGATTCTATGATCACCAATGTGTGTCATTTAGTGACAAATCAAATAAAATTCCCTGACTTGAGTGTTTTTCTGATGATGGGAAGAAAGGTTAAAGCTGGTAAACTTATTTTAAAAGCATGCCCTCAGATCACAAGCCTCTGAAAATGAGTGTTGGATGCTTAGAGAGCTTTATGAGCATGCTTTTGTTAAATAGCTGCTCTGATCTTGCTTATTCAGTCTTTAAATTAATGTGTAAAAGATGCCCATAAGCAACCAGCAGCTGAATTGACTGTGATTAGATGGATTATTACTATTACTCAGCCCAACAAGTTGCTATATGTTTTGTATACTCAAGCAAATTTTGCTGTGCAGGCAAGTGGAATGATATGCACATGGGCTAACATAAAATCTCTCAAAATATCCCAGGATTAGACAAACAGACTTATGGAGTTGAAATAGAAATGAATTACCCGTGTTTCTAAATTAGAGGCTTTCTGGCATTTACATAAACAAAGAGCTTCTATCTTAAAATATTCTGTTTCAAACAAGCATTGACTCAGTTGCTCCTTTTCTCTGCATGCTAGGAAATGGGAGCAAATTTATCAGAGCATCAAACTGATTAAGAAGAGATTAAGTGCTGTAGGGGCTCCTTTAAAGAGGTCTGGGGATTTCACTGGGTTGCTGTGTTCAGTTGAATTCATTTCACACAGTAAAAATCCATTCTCTTGGCTTTAAAATTCTTTAACTCTTTATCTTGGGATTAACTAAGGAGGAAGCCATGCAAGTTGCAGAAGGCTGTAAGTATCCCTGGTGATAAAGTAACCTTGGTGTGTCTGCATCATATGAGAAAGACAAGGCTTCACAATGTGGAAGGCCGGGTCCTGTAACCCAACACTTCTTCCTATAGTTGGCTGATCTGGGCTCTGAGCCCACACTCTCCTTAGGAAGGACTGAGTGCTGTTGCTGATGGCCCAGGCTACGGCATGCTCAGCTCTGCCTGCCTGCCTGCTTTAAACAGATACCCAAAGGATGGCAGGTGGGTTGAAGTGGCAAGCCTTTCTTCTGTAATTTCTGGAGAGCTCTGGAGCTCAAGTTTAGTTGAAGCTAACACTTTGAGGATGGCAGGTAAACCTCGCTTTGAAAAAGGTCTAGACCTGTTGATTTGACAGCTGAGATACAGCAATTATATTACCATCCAGGGAATCAGAGGAATAAGACCAGGAATATACTGGGAATGAGAGGGGACCTAGGAGGCCCTGTGGTTCTCTCTGTTTCCTCAGAGCCCCTGAGGACTTCATGTCCGGTTTGTTTCCAGACCTGGAGTTAGGAAGACAGCTATAGAATTTATTCTGATCTATGTTTTAATATCTGACTGATTTTTTTTGATAATGATATATCACTCATTGTCTAGGAGAAAACAGATAACTGATGCCCTTACTACAAGATGGAAAATGTCCATTAAGACAAATCCTTATTACACCATTTCCAGGTGTTCTTTGGGGAAACGCTATATAGCAGGAAATTCAAGCCATGAGTCAAATAGTTACAAGATAAATAGTATTACTTCAGTCAAGGGACCTTCTTCTGATATATACTATTAAAATTCAGAATACTTTATTTCCTCTTTAAGCTGTTGTTCAGGAAAGCACTTAATTATTTTAAGACTCAATGACTGCAATATGACTTACACATGTTTAAGTGCTTTATTGACTAGATGTATATTCCCAGTGAGAGACAAGCACTCATTGACTATGTGCTGTGCTCCATGGGCCTCCTGTCAGGTCCAGGTTTGTATCTGCTACTACATTACAGTAACTTCTGATATGCTTTGATTGGTGTTGTGCTGGAGCCTGGTGTATTGCTGCTCTGACAGCTGGGTTTGGGCAAGAGAAGCAAATGGTTGTAAACCAATGCAGGAGCACTTTCCTAATCTACCTGGGTCTGGGAGAATGTATTTGCTGAGTGCAATTTCTTGGATAAGTGAGAGCTGGGGATCAGGAAGGTGTAAATTATGTGAAAACATGATAACAATACAAGGAAATGCTGTAGTATTTTTTTGCTCAACTTTATAGTGAGGCTGGATCACATTGCTATTACAGTAGCATCTGCTGAACTGGTAGGGGTGGGCACCAATGTAAATGTGAATTTGTCCTTTCTCAGTGATGTGATTTCTGAGCAGCAGCTTACAGAGGAAATAAGGGATCCTCCTGTATTTTTATAGTTGTGTAAATCCCCTCCAGAGTTTGTTTTCACATTATGCTGCACTTGGGAAGCCCCTTGCAGCTGAGGCCTTCCTGGGCTATTGTCAGCAGCCCCAATTAAGTGTTTATAATCAAAATAGAACAGTCAGAGAAATGGTGGGAGATGAGACATGTGGAATGACATATGCAGGGTGATAGGTGACCTCTTCCAGCTGTGGGCTCAGGCCCCCCTGCACATACTTGTGCCTCCTATACAGGCTCTCTTGCATATTTCAAATTCATATTCCACTGCATGCTGCATAAATGTGAAACTAAATTCTAGGCAAATTTCAGACCAGAGCTGCTGGCACTGAAGAGAGTCTGGCAAACTGACAGTAGAACTTTCTTGCTTGAGTTTTTGTCCTTTAACACTGTATTGTGCTTTGCCATGTTGATAAGGATACTTAGCCAAAATAAAGACAAACAATGGCACTTATGTAACCTTAAGAATATCCACTCAGTTGGCAAAACCTAGTTAAGTGGGTCTAATGTCTGAGTTAATCTTCAGTCATCTGTTTAAAGCTTGAAGATCAATGTATTTTAATCATATTGTGTGCTATCAGTCAAATGTAAAACCAAACTTCCCTTCTAAAAGATTAATTTACTTCATTTGCAAAAAACATACACTAATGTACAGGAATTCAATTTTTTTTTTTTCCTTGAGCTCTTTGAATGTTCATTGAAGTAAGATTTCCATTTATATCATATTAGAGATGACAGAGAGGGAAAAATGAATAGCCATCTGCTAATCAGTTTATTTCTTATAATGAAAACAAATCTGTAATTTCCCTAATCTGAAGGGCATAGAGCACTAATTTTGCAGGGAGCCAGTTACTTGCTGTCCAGGGAGTCTGTTTTCATCTTGCAGAAAATAACTTTGTGGAAGACCTTGATTGCAAAATGCAGCTGCTAAACTCACCATGACTCTGTTCTGCCCCAAGTCAAAAGTAGCCCTTAGTAGATACTGCTGCGTGCAAGGCCTATAAAATGAGATATCTATTAATATGGTCAGATGAATATGGTTCTGGGGGAACTGGGGTTCTTTATCCTGGAGAAAAGGAGGTTTGGGGGAGAGTGTCTCACTCTCCACAACTCTCTGAAAGGAGATTGTGGTGAGGGTGGGGATTGGTCTCCTCTCCCAATTAACAAGTGATAGGATGAGAGGAAATGGCTTCATGTTGCAGCAGTGATGGTTAGGACTGGAAATAAGGAAAAATTTCTTCACTGAAAGGGTTGTTGAACACTGGAATAGGCTACCCAGGGAAGTAGTGGAGTCACCATCCCTGGGATATTTAAGACACGCAGATGTGGTGCTGAGGGATATCCTTTAGTGGTGAGCTGGCAGTGCTGGGTTAATGGTTGGACTTGTTTGGAAGAGATCTTTAAGATCATCAAAATTATTCTATGTCCCAAGCCTGCTCCTGTTTAAAAGCCATGCAGTTGTTAATGAACCTAATCCAATAAACCCTGTTGAATAGTAGGGATGTGGTAATGTGAATCTTATGGTTCTGAAGCTCTGAGCAGGCTCCAAGAGCTTCAGTTTCTGCACGTAAGATGAGGAAAAAATGTAGACTAGTTCCCTCTTCTGTAACTTGTTAAATGCTGTAGGAAGTATGTATTATAAACTCGAAGCTGTGCCTGTTGTGCCAGGCAATGTCAGAGAAGTGAGAGTAAGCTTTTGCAAATCCTCTTTTATTTAAAGAGCAATGTGAGATGGAGGTTGTTTTTCCCTGAAGCTAGTGGCTTGTAGCATGTTGGTAGTAAACCAGAATGTTCTTGTTTCAAAATTAAGGTTATGAAATGCATTGGGGAAGAAAGTTGATCTGAACAGACTACATATGTCAGTGACAGATCCTGTATGCAATTAATCGCTCCACACAAGCACAAAACAGAACCTATGTTCTCTTAGCTGTCACTTAACCTCATGGTAGAATGACTCATATACCTAAAAATCCATCTGTATGAAGATGCTAGTGCAGGAGATGGAAATATATGTATTGCATGCAATCCTTACTGATGTTGTAACTCAGTAAAGCAGGTGTTGCAACACCTAACAGTGTTAATGTTAGGGAAAAAAAAAAAAAACAAAAAGTCAGCTTTAAGATGCTTGTGGGCTGTGTTAGACTGGACAGCATCCTGATGCAAGAAAAATTTCCAATCTGAAAGCTCTGGTGTAGGGGGGAGAAAAAATTATTTTTTTCCTTGCTAGCATGTTGGTAGAGGTAATAATTTTCCTTGCCAGCATCCTGGAGCAAGGAATTTTTTCTATCTGTGCTAACTCTTGCAAAAACTATTTCAGCGTTTAATATGTGTATGCTGAACAGTGACAGCCATGACCTGTTTTATTGCTGCTGCTCTCCTCAGGCAGAATCAAGTGCAGGAGCTGGCAAGGTATTCTCACCTGAGTCAGTCAATGAGTTGTAGCTTAGATTCTGAAAAGCAGCTGTAAAGCTTACTCTATATGGAACCAGTGCTTGTGAGATCCGTGTTGATCCAAGGTTGACTTCCAAGCCTCACACACGCTTGAGCAGATGGAAGGGAGTGGGGGCCCCTGTCTGCAGAGAGCTTGGAGAGGGGAGGACTGTGGCAGCTGGGAGGGAGGTAAAATGAGACGACTCTCTCCATAAAGTTTTGGGTGCAGAAGTTATGCAATGCTGTTGAATTGTGTGTCATGCTGCTTTTCAATCTTTCTTCTGTGGGTATAAACCAGCAAACCCAGTTTTCTGTCAATTTAGCATGATCATGACACTGATTGTCCCAACAAATAGATGCCTAGGTGATGAGTACTGCAGAGTGAAAAATAACAGTAACAGTAACTGTCAGAGTTGGTGGCTTAGAGCATCAAGCCTCTGTGAGCTTAGCAGTGCCAGTTGGACTGGGTCTGCTGGCATAGACTGTGGATGAGAGTCATCTTCTGACACAAATGTAGAAAATAGCTGTCAAATTTGAATAGAAATATGAAAGATGGTAGCATATTTTCATATGTTACTGTTCTATGTTGACATGAATACATAGACTGATCAACACTATGATGTGACCTTGAAATCACAGAGCATTTATGTGTACATGTGGCTTTTCAGACATATGCTTCCATTTGAAGTAACTTCTCATATTCTTCAACTCCTTTAGAAAAATATCTTTAATTTATGGTAAACATCACTTGCTTTACATCTGGAAGGGTGTAGATTAGTATTTAAAAGTTAATGTAGAACATCCTGTCAAACATGCCAGGGTTTGTTCAGCCTCTTAGCGTCAGCGTATTTTTATATGTACACTTTAAGTACTATATAAGCAGAAAAATGAGCTTTGTGTCAGTTCATACAGGAACAAAACTGGTTAGGACATCCTGAACTAAAATAATGTGACGTACCATGCCTTCATGCTTCGGCCTGTCTGGACTGGAGTGCTTTCCATTCTTTCTCCTTTGATACCTAATTTTAAGTCTTCTCTTATGGCTGCCCTAGATGTAACATAATGCAGCCATTCTCACGATCCCTGTTAAGTCCTCAGGGGTTTCTCTCCCTTTCCTGTGTTTGAGGAAAGAGCTGATGAAGGAACTATTATAGAAAAGAGATTCTCTGTTAAGTATTTATTTGGAGTAAAGCTAAATCAGATTGTCTCCATATAGCTCTGAATGTTAATGAGAAAACTTTGAAAGAACTAGAAATGCATGACTTGTCTGTCTTTCCCTCAGTGAATGAACCAAGTGCTAGATTCACATGCAGTCTGTCTGCAGCTTTTGATCTAAACTGCTCAGCTGATGCCTGCTGCTGCTATCTCATTTTCCTATAGTCTACAACATACTGATGCTCATGTATCTATTGCCCATGAAGCTCATGGGTAAGGGCACAGATAGAGGTGCAGTAAAATTTTCCATAGAGAAACAAACCAGTAATTACTGTCTGAAAAGTGACCCATGTAGCTTATATGCATAGACACAAGTTCAAAGTTCTGCATGCAGTTTTGACTGTAACCCATGCTCCATGTACATGTGCTTGGTGTTCATTTTATTTATTTATTTTTATTTTTAAGATGTATTTTGGCCTAGTTTTATCAACACTGTTTAGAATAGGCTGGTAGGGGAAGTTTTGGAAATCTTTGAATTTCAGTTACAAGAGGTTTAATTTCCACACAAATTAAGATCTGGTAATATCTTTAGCTAGTAAAAAGGAACCTCGTAAGGAGAGGAGTGCTTCAGTTTAATGTTCATATGGTAATTATCTCTTTTGGGGTGACATTTAATATACTGAAGTTCACTGCTGTTCATTTTATCCTTTTGTGTGGGGATTGCTGGAAAAGAATGTGTACTTAACATTTTGGGATGTGACAAAGGAGGAGAAAATTATACCCCTTGGCTATGGTCTTTGATCTTGTATTTTTACTAAGGTGAAAATATACTATGTGTCAGATGTTAGCTACAAAGTACATCTAGGCTACTTCTGTTTTGGACTTTCAGAGAAATTGGTCATTCAGGCTGCAAAAGCATTTCTTTTGTAGAGGAGATTCTTTTTTTTTGGGGAGGACACACCTATCAGTCCTTTCTTTGAACATTTATGGTTATTTAAACTATGGAATTACCTTGCAGCAGCCAGTAACTCAACTGGTGGTGATACTGGAAGGAGGGCAGAGATATCTGATCTACATTAAATCCTATTATACCTGGGTTTCAGTTTATCTCTAGACAAGTTAAAGGATTTGTGATCTGTTTTGCTTTCCTGTTTTCTATAAAGGCAATACTGACACATTTGGGGGATTAAATGGGAATAACTAAAATGTATCCAAAAATTATAATGGCGATTCAGGCTTCAGTTTTTACTAAGACCAGAGGAATTTGCCTGCAGTTTTGAATCCCTCTTCATTTTACTATTTGAGAGCGAAGAGGGAGTGGTTGTTGCTAACAACAAAACCTAAGGTTTCTGGCACTTTGGGAGGATATGGTGTGTACGAGACACAAACTAAATGTGTGTCTCAAGGGTTTACAGGGAGCTAGTAGTAGCGAGGGGAATTGCAGCCTGTGTTACTCCCATACTGTGAGTCTGTCTGTTGTAAAATGAAGGTGTACAGGAGAAAAGTGAGTCCATTGTGTCTTCAAGTTCCTCTACCATATGTAAAACTTGAAATTTTTTTTGGTTGTTTCCCCCCCCCCCCCCAAATCTTCTCAGGAGGCAGGTAGGTCTTCATTTTCAAAAAGCAAGAAACTCATGCCTGAGAAAATATAAATAGCAAAAGATCAGGGGAAAATAGGCAAAGAACTTGCATGCTGATAACAATGGAGCCTGAGAAGCATGGTTAAAAGCCATTCCCCTTCTTTTCAGACACGCTGCAGAATAGCAGGAAGCTCTTCAAGAAGACTTTCTTGTGTTGCTGAGAGAAATGAAGGACCGTGTCATTCAAAAAATGCCCTTTCTTGGATGGCTCTGTGAGTAGTGAAGCTTTACTGTTATTCCTCCTGTATATTGACAATAAAGATGCCCCCAAAATTAAAAGACTCCTATAATGTGTTGTAGGTCAGGATTTGCATGGAGGAAAAGAATAAAACCTTTAGACCAAATTATTATCTGATCCAAACTAGTGGGGGAAGCCCCCCTCACTCCAAGGACGACACTCTTCCTGATGGAAATGAATTGTATTAGTATACTTGGACTAATTAAAGCAAATAAATATAGCTATATTTTTTTAAAACTAGTGTTGTATAGTCTCCTACAGAATAGTTTTTTCTGAACTAATCATAACACCAATGCTGTTGTGCTGAGACCAGAATCTCAGTCTAGTATAAATCTACCAGCCAGAAAAGTTCCTTTAGTTTATATTAGCTTGAAGATATGTCTCAAAGTTTTCATTGTTCTGATAGAGAGATTTTATGTTAAGAGAACAAAGGTCAGTAAAAGTAGCTGCAGATTGATGCAGCCTGTAAGCAAGTTTTTATGAAGAGCTGTATTAAGTAGACAGATTTGATTTTGAAAACAATCAAATTGACTGGAAATCCAATCAAATTAACTGCTACAAGTTTGGATCATAATCAGTGAGAACTTTTTACACGTAAAGATTTTCTAATTTGTCTAAACCTTGAGTTTTCAGGTTAAAAATTAACAAAAATAACCAAGGAAAACTTTATAGGGTTATATCAGAATCAAGTAGAAGAGTTTGCTTTGAACTGTAAGACTTTTTTTTTTTTTTAACTCATTCTTCCTCTAATATTATGGTATAGTTTGTTTTGAATAATTTTTGAGCTTTTGTCCTTTTTTTTTATTATTATTATAAGAATCAGTACATCAGTATACATTTATCACAGTAACATTCAGGAAGAACTTTCAGACTGAAGACACTCCTGTTAATTAAAGAGTGGTAGTGTAATGTGAGGTACACAACACCCATTTTAGCAGAAAGGGACATCGTTTATCGAACAGATATGTCACATTGTCATCTCTAAACAAACTATTATACCAGAAGGGGAAAATCAGACTCTTTCCTCCTGCTTCAGATGAGGAATTTTGTTATTAAAATGTTTCTTCAAAGTGTCTTGCAGTGTGAGAAATCAAATGTCATACAGGTAGAGAGGCAAGGTTTATTTATTTCTACCTTTCTGCCCTAATTAAAGGGTCAGAAGCAACCAGGGAGTCCCAGTTCCCTTTGGTTCTTGGTAAACCTCTACAGTTTATTCTAGAAGTGGTGGAGAGAAGGGAGGATAAAATAACTGTGTCCCTCTGACTGCTGGTCTTTTAAAGTCTTTGATCACTATCTGTTTGATTTTTTTTTTTTTTTTTTCCCTTCTGTTTTGCAAGTGGAAGGAGCAGTGCTTAGCTAAATTAAATAAATGCATTTAAATAACCATGCATCTGATTTAGAGAGGAGGACGGGAAGCAGTGCTACTGCTGATGTGAGTTGCAGAAAGAGACAAGGAGCAGTCTTAGTTCATAATTTCCTGCCTGCTGTGGCTTTAATGTTTAAGTTGTTTTTAGCATTATTCAAATGTATGAATGCTTTTAAATTTCCTTGTTCTTCTTTTTATATTTAAAAATGCTTAAATTTATATTTAAAATGTACTGAAGAAATACAAACTCAGCAGGTGTTTAAGTCAGTATAACTGCAACCACCTTCTGAGCTTTGTAGGGAAGTGGTTGAATCCCAGGATCCAAATGGAGTGTTTATGGACATGAAGGTGCTATGTGTGTTTTAGCAATACATCTGGCCTAGTATGTCATAGTCTGGGTGTTGTGCTACAGGAACCTTGGGGCTGTTCTAATATGTTACAGCATCACAGCTACCCTCCTTTCACTGCACTGAGTTCTCAGTTATTTGTGGCTTATGATGGAGGCTGTGCCAATGTATTTCTGTGTATATACGCACATATTTATGTACACATAAGCAAGACTAACTATATGTGGTAGGTAGTTGATTTACCTCCCTCCTGCTGTTAATTTGCAGAACTCATTGCCATAAGCACTGAGGCTAAGGGCTTAGAGATCCCTGAAATGATTATACTGTCATGGTTAAATCTCAGTTGTGTATGGGTCTAGGCTAGGGAAAAAACAAGACTTTGCTCACTTGGCTAATGTGGTGATGGTCTACTTGCTGGCTTCCAGGTTTGGGTATTTTGTTACCCTGTTTTATACTTGTATGCACCTGGGTCAATTGCCTGAAATGAAGAGTAGAGGGGGAGTTAATATTTGAAGATTTGCCTCCTAATTGCATCTTCATAGCATCAGGTGATGCTATGAATGTTATTTGTTGACTGCAGAAATGGTAACATGGGCTATGCTTTCAGTGGAGTTAGCTCTGTTGCTCTTACAAATAAGCACTGGTGTTTCCAGCTTTTCAGCTTTCATCTTGAATCTTAATATTTGATGTTAATCTTAAAGACCTGTTGCCTCATTTCAAGCCAGTACCTTAGATTCTTGGTTTGGCTTTTTGGTAAGAAGTTTGAAAAAGTGCTCAAAAAACATCTCCAAATATGTATGAACAATGGTGGCATATCTAACAACTTCCTGATTGTTGGAAATGTGATTCATAAGGTTGGTTTGTTTAAAGGTGGATGACACTATACTTACTGTACCAGCTACAGATGATCTGGCTTACAGTTTTGTGCTTCATTTGTGAAGAATGTTTATTTTTTTAACTATTTAAAATAATTAGCTATTTGATGTGGTCTTTGTCTGCTTCTATCTTTTATATCCAAGCTGCTTTTGAATAGTGTGAGCACAAAATTGTACCTTAAAATTGAACATTTATTACCACTGCCAAATGTCCAAACCTGTTATTTTGGAGAAAAAAAAAAAAGAAGAAAAATAGTATATCAAATATGAGCTAAAAGGAAACTTTAATGGTGGACTGAAGGCCTGAAAACAGGCCCATATAATGAAGACCATTACAGTAGGAAATTATGATCAGTGAGGTTATTTAATGCACAAGAAATACTTACAGCCAGGCTGGTGGCTAGCAGCAGCCTCCTTAAGACATTAGAAAACTTATATTTTATTCTACTCTAGAGAAACCATTTTAGACAAAATTGCTCAGAGTCAGTGATGGCAGCACTGTGGAAAAAAATGGTGTGCAATCATTCCATGGCTGGGTAACTGAGGAAGGCATTGTATCATCTTGCCCATTATTTTAATTTGTGTGGAACTTATAAAAATATACTGGGAGCCCCAAACAGCAGCACTGACAAACATGAGCTTCACGTGTGGTGTGGGGGAATGTACGTTGCTATAAGTGGCATATTACAGAAGGGTAAATGGAAGTTGTCTCAAGCAGTTTTTCTAAATCTTGTTAAATG
The DNA here is from genome assembly GCA_033439905.1 of Ceryle rudis. Lineage (NCBI taxonomy): Eukaryota > Metazoa > Chordata > Aves > Coraciiformes > Cerylidae > Ceryle > Ceryle rudis. Next base: position 14,836 of record JAAGNO010001725.1, read on the forward strand.
CTGATGTTCCACCCTTTTAATTAGAACAAGCTGGCATTTATGGCTCTGTGTAATCATGAAACGGAAGATTTTAACACCTTTTTATCCCCTGACATGTGGTGAGAGAAAATGTCAGTCTGTCTTTATCTGTGCACATCATCTGTCAGAGGGCAGTTTGTCCAGTTTTCCCATGTGTGTAGCCTTTCATTGCTAGTGTAGTTTGTGGCCATCCATGTTGCCTCTTTGTAACTGCTTCTGAAGTGAACCTAATTATACATTATTAGGTGGTGAGTACTAATCTACTGGCCTGCTTATAATAAAACAACTGTGCATGCATTGTAATGGCACATTTAGCTGAGCGGTCTTGCTTGTTTTGTTGTGCTTCTGCTGTTGCCAGTAGTTTCAGGATGCTATTACAATCTACATTAGCCAGTACATGAATTATGTCCATTCCCAGGCCCTCTTCTCTACTGCCAGCCTTTCAGGTGGGTTAGGATGACAAGTTGTGATTCTTTATGCATGATTTATTACTCTAAATATTTATCATTCCATTTAGTTTCTATTCTAAAATTCTTTCCTAATTTTGTTGCTGTACCTTAACTGTAGACCTTAAACCCTGCATCTTCTCCCCTCCTATGTTTTATGTGCACATTTATGATCTTTGCAAATGACCCACTATAGCTCTCCTAAAATGCTGCAGAATCACAGCTACTTGTACTCAAGGATTTGAAAGTTGAAAAATGGAATTGTACTTCTTGATCTTTCAGCTAGTAGAAGTTTTAAATGTCATGGGGTGGTATGTTCAGTCTTTAGGAATAAAGGTAGCCCACCACTGATTGTATGTACTCAGTGCTGGTTGTGAACAAATAGTTAACAGGTCTGCTTTTTGAATAAAACAAGAATGAAATGTAAATGGGAGGAAAAAGAAGACTAGATAATGGGGAAAAGAAGACTAGTTAAAAGCATAACCTGTAAAATGTGACCTTAGTAACTTGTAGAAGAGATTTTTAACCTATACTCCTAGCTGTGCAATTTGAGAGACTTGTGTCCGTTATGGGTTAAGGATGAAGTTGATGATGCTGGGATTTAAAGCAGAAGGTTTAATTTTAATTTTGCAGAATTTCATGTAATGAATGTAATTAATGTAAAAGTGCATTTCCACTTGCTTTTCACGTAAGTGAAAGAAGGTCTATAAATAATTCACTCTAAACTCAGGGTTTTTTTCTTAATAGTTTTTAGGAATATGTCAGAAATATGTCTAGACCTCAAGTATCATCCCATTTTTATCTTTAATATCAGAATAACTGCAAAGCTATTTCATTTCCTTTTGGAGCTAGGACTGGCAAATGCAGATGACTGCTTGAAATTTCACTGGTTGCTGCCACACAAGAGTTTCCCATGCTTATTTCAGTCAGAGCCTGTTAAAAATACATGTTTTTGCATGAAGGTGCATTTTAATGGGGAACTAGAAAAATATTAAAATACAAATAAGCCCCTAAGGGTGCTATTCCCAAAATTCATCTCAAAATAAAAACAGCCTATGGATCCTGTGGGGATACATCCCCTAAATTTACAGTAATTCTTTCAAGAGGTGCAGATGAGAAAGTTCAACTACTTGTTTTGTGTAATGTTTCCTTGTTGAAACCCTAATGGCAAGTGAAGAAGAACCGACTAAGACCTAATGGCTCCTCTTCATATTCCTTTGAGTTCCAAAATGGAGCTGCTACTCAAAGAAAATGCTAAATTTTATATCTTGGGAAGTATCCTCAGCAGGCAATGCACTGGGTAAAGGTAAATTATGATTATTATTTTTACTCTATATGAAGAATCAGAATTTAAAATATTTTATAGCACCCTGGGCAATCAGCTGAGGCAGAAATTTTCATTGCTATTTGTCAGAAAACAACCTTTTGTAAGCAATGAACTGGAATACAAACTTGCCTATTGGGAGTTGACTAGCACTTCTGATGTATACTGGAAAAATAATTTTTCTTTATGAGGAAATTGCAGTATTGATCTTACCTAGTTGCTATTCCTTCCCCGTATTAAGGCTAACATGGAATTCTAGGTGCACTATAAGGTTAATTCTGTTTGCATAGCTGTAAGAATATGCTATTAAACCAGTTGACTAAATTTTTGTTTGCTGAAGCATCTTACTTCCTGCTTTACATACATCTTAATTGTTTCAAGTTTTCTGAAACCTACTTCATGCTCTTCTAGAACAAGTTTGAAATCCCTTTTACTACTTCACTGTTCTCATTTAGGAATTCTGTATGGCTTATGTATCAGACTCCATTTGAATTGAAGATGTAGGGGGAGATTGATACTGCAAAAGCAGTTTGTTTGGGATGCTCACTTTTTCATTGCAAATATTAATTTAATATTAATCTCTGTGCTAATGCTTGGGAATGGCTTTATTTTTGAGGGATTACTGTTTGATCCTATGCAAAATGCCAATAAAGCTGAAGCACAGTTTAAATCCTTAGATAAAGGTCCTAATAAGTTTAGTGAATTGGGGTTCTTATCCTTGGAAGGCAGAGTGAGCACAACCTTTACCAAGATCCTTCAGCATCTATCTTTTCTGGACACCTCACTAGCCATACACAAGTTATGACTGGATTCTCTGTGTGATAGGAACTCCACCCAGTGTATCTCTTTGTGCAGCAACCATGTCCAGCTGTGAATCTGTTCATAACATGCTCAGGTTGAAGGCTTCAAGGAGGCCATAAACTTTGGGGTGAGATGGTCTTCAAATGTAGATCCCTAAGCATTAGTCTTACTATAAATTCAGATAAGGTGGACACAAATAGGCTGAATGCATTGTTTTCCCCTCTGCATGACGGCTGTGTTCAGGAACAGTGTTACAAAGAGTTTGCTGGTCAGTGATAGGACTGAAAGCCTTGTAAAAGAATTTAATTTCTCTGAAGCAATATACTGTTCTCAGATAATGGGAATGAGCCATTACCATCTTACAGAGTTTAGCTAAATATGGTTTGGCTCCTTGCAGAGGTATCAAATGAAGGAATCCAAGAGTTGTGACTGCTGTTTACACAGGGTTGTAAATGAATGCACCATGTGAACGCTTTTGACTAGCTATAGATGTAAGCAGCAATTCTTGCTGGGTCTTGGCTTTCTGCTGACATCTGTAGACTCCCACAGTGGGAAAATCATCTCTTTTGTCAGGGCTTTTTAAATTAAAGGTTTCTGATTTCAGCACACATGTTTCTATTTGGCCTTGAAATTACACAATCATATTTTACTTTCTTTGGGCTTGAATTCTTCCCTGTTTATTCCTGCACAAAACCAAGATAATGTGGTATTAAAATATAGTCAGTTCCTCAGCTGGCATAAATCAGTGTTGTTCCACTGGCTGCCTGAATTTAAATCCAAATTTGATCAAATAATTTCAAATCAGGTCACAGAATGAATTAAGTCTCTATAAAAAAGAATCCTTAGGTGCCTTAAAACGGAAGTCTAATTTTCCAGTAGAAGGGCATCAGCTGCTACCTTGTGTATTCACAACCTCCTGTTAGCTGCTTATGGCTCAATAACTGATACTGGCTGTGAAGCAGACACTTGGCTGCTCCTTTGGCCAACAAAGAAGAAATGTTGGCTGCTGGCTCTCTTGAAAGAACAGAGCTATAAAATGAGGAAATAATAAAACATGATGATTAAGTTAGGGTCACGAAATATTGTAAATAGGAGCATACTGGCCTTTCTGCTGTTTGTTAAAGCTCTTTGTATGTTGGCTAGCCAGCTTCCTGGATGTCTGTGTTGCCTTAACTCTGTCCTAAAGGTGATATATGGGGGGATGGTGGGAAGAAATAAGCTGTCAGTGACCGTTTGTGTATACTAAGGCCTGAAACAATCATTTTCTTGAAAATGTTTCCTTTCAGACCTTTATCTTATTTTAGCAATGAATTTTCCTGCCTAACTCACCCACAGAAATCTTGGTAGCATATAGTACAGAGTACTGTAGTACTCAGTACAGAGAACTGCAGTGACAAGTACTTGTATTAAGAGGTTTGGACTGGGATTTTTTTAACCCATTGCTTTTTCTGCACCTTTTGGTTCACCTGAGCATTACAGGTGCCTCAGAAAAACAAATATCAAAAAATAGCGTGCCTTGTTAGAAGCTGCTATGCCAGGAAATGTGAGCAGTTGCCAGGAGTGATTCACAGCCATGATTTGGTGTTTACATGTCAGCTTTGTTGCTTCACATGGGTAAGCTGGCTTGGCTTTTTTAAAGCCCTGAGCAGTTGGAAGATACAGACTTAAGCAGGAGATCTGCTACCGATGACTTTGAATATGAGCCTATGTGTGAGCACTGAAGGGTGCTATGTGTCCTGGACTGATGGTGAGTGGCAAGCAAGAATAAGTGTAAAACTGTGAGTCTGGGGCATTGCATTGTGTCTGTCAAGCGTATATGGCTTTCCAAGGAAGGTTAAATTGGAGCACATTGGGCTTTAATGCTGAGTCCTACATGAATTACCTCGTACTATGTGAAGGATTTGATTTCAAGCAAATCTTGGAAGTGTTTTTTATTGCTACCCTCTCTGTGCCAAAGCTCATTATCATGGATTCCACATTGATTCTTGTAGATTTTCTGAGCTGTTAGAAGGTGATACTTTGTAATTTTATATTTTTTTTAAAGAAAATGAAAAAAAAAAGTTTCTTTTCCTTTTGCTGTTGGATGCAAACACTGGGATAATTATAGGAGGGTACAGAGATTTGTGAGACATCCAGAAATATTTGGTATATTTGGCCAGAAAGTCTAAACTGCTTTTGAGCTTGGTGCTCAGTACCAGTCAGTACCAATCCAGGTGAAGCAGAGGGAGAGTGGTAAAAAAGTATCTTTGTGGACACAGAATAGAAGGAACATGCTGTGTGAAACCTCATCAGCCTGTTACAGGGACACAATAGCTTTACAAGCTATGAGATGCTCTTTTGCCGATTCCCACCTAGGAATGTCCACCTGTATGCAATTCTATCAGGTTTGTGGCCTAACAGATGGTCCTAACTAATGAAAAGAGTCCTTTTAATTAGTCCATCTAAAGACATTTATTCACACTGGTGGGCACTCCCAATAAGTTTCAGTGGCTAGGATCTGTGTTGCTGGCTTCCAGCAGTCACCATCTGTTTGGTGGCAGAAACTGGCCATAGTCTCACTGCATGTATTTCCCACTCCAGTGGGCTGGAAATAGGTTTAAAGAGTGGGGAGGGAGAGGAGAAAGGTCTCCTGGTTACTGCCTACAGCAGTTTGAAAGATGTGGTATCCCTGCTTCCAGACCTAGGATTACAACAGCTTATCCTGCTATCTCTAGCAGCAGTTTCAGAAAGCAGCTTTAAAAATCACGCTCATTTCCTCTGGCAGCAGGTTTTTAATATTTGAGAATACCTTCAGTGTGTTTGTTAAGGCTCTTTCTTAGGCTGTTAGCCCATTTCTTAATTGAATATCAAAAATCCCTCTTTTTAATGATAGTTAGGAAAAAAAAAAAATAGAATTAGAAATGTCATATCAGTAATGCTTATTCTGGGAGAACAGGAGTCTGCATGCTAAAGAAACCTCACTGGGTGTGTATTGAAGGGAACCACTTAATGGTAAATTTCAATTAAAAGTTAAGAGGGATGATAGGGAGTTGGAGTAGTACAATAGATTTACAAGGCTTTATTGCCCATGACTAGTTTTATTTATGTCCTTTACATACTGACAAACTAGTTCAGGTAAGGGGATAATCAAATCGGGGGGAATATACAAAAGGTCCGGGAGAAGAAACACAGACTAGCAATGAGACAAGAATTGTAGGAATTCAGTATTATTCAGGATAAATCTGACTACAAATGTTGATTATGTATTCAACCTACTTAGAGCCCTTTCCTGGACTCCCAGATCCTCCCTACTCCCAAACCCTGCCCTATCTCTAACTTTATTTTTCTTCAAACTTTAATTTTTAGGTCTTTTTTAATGAAGTTTTTTTTTCAGGAAAAGGACAGTGGAACCATTAGATCTTGTAGTTTTTAATAAAGACTTCCTGGTAAGTGTTTATCTGACAAAGTCAGTCTGAACTGTTGAGAGACCTTCTGAATCATTGTGCCTGTCACCTTCCTCCTCCTTCTCCAAGTAAATGAAGGTATATATCATTTATTTTCTGTATTTTCATTTTCATGTCCTTAAGCTTTTGCAGAAATGCTTTTTCTATGTAAAAACTAAGGTGCTGCTGGCTAATAACATTTCTCTAGGAGGTATTATTTAAAGAATAACCCCCCCCAAATCATGAAGCATACTAAAGTAAAATAAAAAATGGTGACATCATAATAGTCAAAGATCTACTAGAAGCAGTGGTGCCCATTTGGGATTAGTACGCTGTGTTAATGTGATCAAATTTTCATTGTTAAATTACCTGCCATTTTCAAATGGCCTGAAGGGCAGGCTTGAGGTCATATTCACTCCAGTGAATATTACAACATTACTTCTGGAATTCCACAAAGTACATTTACCTGTTGTGTGGATAGTTGTCATTTTGTTGATGTTGGGAAACTGACTTTATACAAGTAAATGTGCCTGATCTTTCCTTGGAGGGACACAGCTTTCTTCTTCAAAGGCAGCTTGGTCTAAGAGGCAGCCTAATGCCAGGATGTGTGCAAAGCACTTTACAAATGGTTTCTCCCAACCATCATGGTTTTTCTGAAACCCTTATTGACGCTGTGCCTGAGTTGTAATTTTTTTGTTGCTGTACTGCCTAGTCATGGGCCAGGATCCTGCTGTTTTGGATGTTATACAAACACAGAACAGGGTGTCCTTGCTCCAACAAGTCTATGTTAAGTACAAGATGGCGATGGTGGAGAACAACGTGATGATGCAGCTCTATGCAGACCCAGCTGCATAGAGCTGTTGTCAAGCACAGCACACAGGCATGGTCACAAAAATTAAAGGAAATGAATGTTAGCCACAAAGAACTTTATAGGGGAAAACATAAAGATGTGTCTTTGAGAGTTTAGTAATGACTGTTAGATTGGTTCATGTGCTGATTGCAGAAGTCAGGTGAGAAATGACATGTAAGAGCTTCAAAAAAAATTTTTCAGATAAATTATTGGAATATATCTAATGAGAACTGTTAAACTAGAAAAGAAACCTCTGGTTCAGGAAACACTAAAGTAAAATTTGAGAGTTTTGACTATAGATTTACTTGATGCTTTTCCCATGACAGCTACTACTAGCTGCCAACTGAGAGAGTTTTATTTGGCTTGGTGTACTTTGATTGCTTTCAAAGTAATCTGATAATTTTTATATATAGATATATAAATAAAATCTGCTGCTTAAGATACTACACTGGACCAACAGCTGACATCTCATATGTGACAGTCTCCATTTGCTCATGCATAGAGGACTTGGACAGGCAGTCAAAGGTGACAATACCTTAAATGGTTAAAAGAAAGATTAATCAGAAGGTATCTGTCTTGGGCTAACTCCTTGGAGCAACCTCTGGCAATCATGCAAAGTCCACAAAAGCCAGTCCTGCAGTTCCCACACAGTAATTATAGAGGATATAATGGAGCATGATTAGGAAAGACAAGGCAAGCATAATTTGGACATAATCAAAGATGCCTTGTGAGGACCAGATTCAAGATGGAGCTGTCAGGCCTCACAGCTATCTTCATGGAAGCTTTAGCTAGGAAGAGTTACTGCAGATCTCTGAGAAGGGAAAAGTCTGGTTTAATGTAGATAATTCTTTTTTAGCATAGTTTATATTGAAACCATAACTATTCACTAGGCTATATTAATCTGTAGAATTTAATTGGGAAGGCTTTTCTCAGCTTGGGATTAAATTTTGGGAGAAAGGAAGTAATGTTTTTCTGAATTCCTGTTATAGCCATTAGCACAATATGAAAAACATTAATGTGGGTTATGTTTTAAAAATTTTTTCTCTTAATTAGGTAGGCTGAGATTTTCCCACATGAGTACCTTTGCAAGACTTACTGTCTAGTCTGAGATAGACATCTCTCTCTGGTTTTAATAAAAATATCAAACGATTTCAGCTTTATCTGAAACAGGGAAAAAAAAGGGCAATTAAATCTCATAACATTTCATGGCATGGGAAAACTGATTCTCATCCAGTTCTACTTCAGGCAGACTAGGCAGCACAGTTAATGTTTTAAGATTTAAAAGGAAACAAAGAGGAGAAAAACTGGTAGGTGAATAGTAAATGGAAGTGAAGGATGAATTTTCTGAAGACCAAGAGATTAAATTACCTGTAATTTACAGGAAAGAAACTGCCAGAGGGAGAGACCTTTGTGAGAAGGGGAAAAATGACGTGAAAATTGGCATGGCAGAGATGGGAGTTTACTAAGGAAGCAATGGTTTGAAGAACAGGAAGTCAAGAATGATCTGTGTGATGAGGATAGGAATGGAAAATGAGCTGCGGGTGAGGACTGATTTCAACAAGATCCTAAGAGATGGGAGGTGTGATGGTAGAAGATGCTTGTTCTACGTGTTAGAGATACAGCAGAAGACAATAACTCTGGTTTGAAGACCTGGCAGTCCAAAGCCTTGATCCTTTAAGCCTCTGTTGTTTCCTTTAAATTAGGGTGTGGCTTTTTGGGGGGGTGGGGGGAGGGACATGAATGGCAATTAAGTTACAAAACCTGTCATCGGTTACTTTTTATTGTGTTGGAGTGGTTAATATTCTTTATTGCCATTACTGCTACATTGCTGTTGCACTTATTGGACCATATGTCCTGGCTGGGGTGTCTAGCTTATATGAGCATCCTTGGCTTTTTCTCAATAACCTGTGTTACACCTAATGATCAAGTTCAAGTGAGGGTGGGGCCTTCCTTCTGTCCTAAACAGACTTACAATCAAGATTAAGTAAAAAAGTATGGTTTGGGCTGGTCTCTCAAGATTAAAGCTCCCTTCATAAAATTCCCTTCTGAGAAGAGTATTTGTTTCTAAGCCACTTAAAAGGCAAATTCTCTGTTGTTGAAGAGGAGTATCATTTGAACACTGACAGCAACTCACAACCCAGGAGGATTTTCTTTACCTGAAGGACAGGTGTAGCAACAACCCTGAGCTTTACTCATGTTCCCTCTGATACATTGGAATAAGGTTGTAGGCTTTTCTCCTAGAGTAAATGGCTTTCATTATCTCTGGCCATGAAGCAAGTTCCTACACAAAATATGCCGTGAAAACATGACTGAGTTAATGCTCACATTGCATATGCTCAGATTTTCTCTGTTGCTATCACTAGTTGACCTCTGAATGTTATAGTGGCTTGGGGAGGCTTTAGTTGAAAATACCTACAATTGAGAAGACAGTATTCTCTTCATCTTCAGGTCTTCCTCAGCAGATCTTTAGGAGAGGTGCAGCAGTGCACATTTGTTCAAGTTCATGGAATATTAGGCAAGGATTCAATTCTGTTCATTTAAGTGCTTCAAGCAGTAGAAGACAATCTCTGATGCTTTTATTGTAAACAAATGCCTACAACCTGAACAGTTATCTGAACATTACTCAGTAATGAAATCTTTTGGATTTTCTTCTGAGATTCATTGAAGTCTTGTTGTGCTCAAGTTATCAAGTCTATGCTTTTCAAAAAGCTGATTCTGGATCAGCTCATAGACATAGATCTTGGTCAGACAGCAAATTCTGACTTTTGAAAGCTTATTTTGCTTTACAGCAAAACATATATTTTGTTGTGTGAACTGAATTTGGATCTTGAATTTCAGTTTCCAGGAAAAGCCTCACTTTCACTCTGAGACTCTTGGTAATGACCAGAAAGTCATCATGGGCCTTGCCTAATCTATCACCAAAAATGGTCCTAAAATCAGTAGCTTTCTATGGAACAACATTTTTGACAGAAATTGTATGGTCAGGACTTCTCTAAGCAGAGCCATTCATTACTATTCCAGCTTGTGTATTTAATTGTTTTAGAGTTTTTATGGTTTGAAGTTTTCCAAATGATTAAGTTACTCTCTGATGGAATATAAATCAGCAATATACAGAACAAAAAGAGGAGGAGAGAGAATGTGAAAATGGGTCACTGAGAGCAATGGGGGGGGGAATCATAATTGCAATCCGAATTGAAAACCAATACAAGGATATATTTTCCTCTTTAGCTGTTTTCATCTGAGTTACCTTTCCCTTTTGTTTCATACAAGTTGTCTGAGATTTAGTTATAAAGCATGTGCAAGAGAAGTTAATTTTAGCTTTTGTGAGTTATTGTACTTTCAGTTTTCTTGCAGATGTTCTGCACAGCAAGATGGGCTTGCTGGGTCTGTTACTTTCTGTCCACAGAAAATTACTAACTTGCAGCTGTGCAGAGACATCTGGATAGCTTGACTTGAAAGGATTTCGAACGTGTGCATGTGAATTTATTTCTCTAGTGTGTAGGCATGATGTGTAGTGTGTTCCATGGGCCTCTTCTTTGGTGTGAGCAGTGGAGGACTTTTTCATTGTGTTTCTTTTTTCTTTTTTTTTTTTTTTTTTTTTTTTTTTTTTTTTTTTTTCTGTTTCCCCCCCCCCCCCCCCCCCCCCTTCCCTCTTTTTTTTGTTTGGGGGGGG
>JAAGNO010001727.1:0-20491 GCA_033439905.1 Ceryle rudis
AGGGGGGGGGGGTCCCCCCGGCACCCCTGGGGGGGGTTTGGGGGGGGGGGAAGGGGGGAGGCAGATGAGGCTGTTACCCCCCATGCCCTGCTTCTCTCCCAGGCATCTTCAAGATCGAGGACTCGGCACAAGTGGCCCGTCTGTGGGGCATCCGGAAGAACCGCCCAGCCATGAACTACGACAAGCTGAGCCGCTCCATCCGGCAGTATTACAAGAAAGGCATCATCCGGAAACCCGACATCTCCCAGCGCCTCGTCTACCAGTTCGTCCACCCGCTCTGAGCAGTAGCGGTGGGACAGGCTGAGCCTAAAGAGGGACAGGGGACCTTTGCCTCCTCCCTCTGCCTCCCAATCACAGAAACCATTTCCAGTGCTAAGGACTGTGGCTGGAGGCTCAGCCCACCTTGGGGCCACCGGTAACGGACCATGGGACTCCTCTGGCCCCCCAGCCTTGGAGGGGAGGGATGAGTCTCCAGCTAAGGGACCACCACCACCAACATGCCCAGTGTGAGGCATGGACCATACAGAGCCCTCGTCTCCTACAAGTGCTCCCAGGGGAAGGTGGGCACAGAATTTCAGGCTGTCGGAGGAGAATCGGTGCTGATCGGGATGAGATAAAGGCTGGTGTAACTGTGGCTATCACAGGGCTCCCTGCAGACTTTGGTGCTCTTTGGCAGGGATCAAAGGTGGACGTGTGGCTGGGGTCACCCAGAGGAGGAGCTGGGGGATGCAGGAATCCTGCTCCCAGGTATCTTGCCCTCCCCAGCAATTGTCCTCTCACCCTGCAGTCCCAGGGCATCATCAGGGCAGAGGGGCACCATCAGGGGCACACTCCCCCTGAGCCAGATCCTGTCCCCACACCAGCACCAGACTGCCTGTGGGACCATCTGCCCTCAGTGCCCATCGGGAGTGGCACCGTGCACTGGATTTACCCCAAGCAGCAGCTCCTGGCCCTCAGCCCTGGTTGGGGGCCAGCATGGCAGGGGCCTCTGCCCTTTGCTGCACCTCAACCATCAGCTGCAAAGAAAGGGACTCTCTCACTTTGGGGTGGGGAGGGACAGTAGCAAGGCTTGTCCCTCCCTCCTCCCCTCCCACCCGGGTGCTGGCTGCGGGTGGCTTCGCCTCAGCCATTGTTCAGGGAGGACAAAGCCCAGGCATGAGCTGGGACAATGGCACCCACAGGGACAAGGGCACCCTTGGCTGGGCTCGTGCTGACCCGACCCGGAGCAGCCTGGCACCGGCAGCACTGCAGCACCCAGGGGTGCTGCCAACTATGGGAGCTGGGTAACTGTGCCCTGGGGACCACAGGTATCCCCACCTTCACTTCCCACTCCGGGACACACTTGGCTTCTCTCCTCCATGGGAATTTGGGGCTGAAAATGGGCATTTTGCAAAGGAGCAGCTGGAAAATGTTGGTGTGGGGCTGTGCACACCGGGGCAGCCCTGCAGGACTGGGAGTCCTCTGAGCTGGGTCCCTATCTTTAGGTACTGGGACACGCAGAGCCCCTTGAAGCCCCCAGGGTCCGTGGTCTTGGCACAGGGGGTCTTCCCTTGATTTGGAGTTTATTTCGACTGCCTAATTCCAGAGTTTGGGAAAAAGGGAGGTGGCAGCTTTGCCATTTCCCTCTGAATAGTAAATTAGAAATGTAACCCACCGAGCCCACACTGGGACTGAAAACTGGGGATGGTCCAAACTGCACATTTCACGAGAGTCTAAAATTACCTGTGATGTTGATCTTTTATATTGTAATTTTCGTTTTATTTGTTCATTTGCTTTTTGGTTTTGGCTGGTGGCAAGTTGTCATTTAGGTTCAAATGCTGAGGGTAGACGGGCAGCCCAGGTACCCATGAGATGCTTTGTGGGAGTTTGAAAGGAAACAGAAGCCTGGTCCGTGGTCTTTTGTTTTTAACTTAAAATAGCTGCCTGTGACAGCTCCTGCCTTTTTGGTTTTGTTCTGCCTGGTTGATACTGTTTACACCTCAGAGGAGCGGATGTGCTTCGGCCAGCCCTGCAAGCATCCCGGCTGGAGGGATGGAGGAGAGGAGCGGGGCAAGGGGAAAAACAGCCTTGGCCCCTGGAAAAGGGCAGGGGGAGCAAAATGTGACTTGTGATTTCCTGTGTACGACTGATGCTCCCGCAGCCGGTGCAGGGAGCACCAGGAGGATGGGCTGAGGGGGCTGGTGCCCCAAATCCTGTGTGCCTCTCACAGGTCCTCTGGTGCGGTGGGTGAAGGCGTGGGGGGTGCGTGTCCCTGCGGGGTAGGTGGGCGGCAAGGGGGGTTACATGGGGAGGAAGGCTGCTGCCAGCTGGGGAGGCTGCACCTGGGGACAAGGAGACCCCAGGGGTGAGGGGACCTGACCCAGAAGATGCCCACTGCACTGGGGCAGGCAGCCAGCACCCCGGGGTCACAGCTGGGTTTTCTCCACAAACCCCTTGTAGCTCCAGCCCATAAATAAGGGGAAATAAATCCCTTTTCTCTGCCCTCTCCCCAGCAAGAGCCCACAGCATGCCCCCCACAACTCAGAGGGTCTGTTTTCTCTGCCCTGTCTCCCTTGGCCATTGCCCTGGCTTTCCAGGGAGGGGAGAGGAGGTGGGTGACCTTCAAATTGGGTTTCCTGAGGTTTCAAGGCTCATAGGCAGCCCCAAAGGTTCTATTCCCAATCCCTGCATCAACTCACCACGTTGGGGCTTCCTCATCTCCCACTGCCCAGGGCACTGGGGAGCTCTGAGTTGGTGGCTGCTGCTTTTGCTAGTGCTGGGAATGGTCCCCGAACCTGCTTTATCCTGAATCCCACCCCCCCAGGCTCCACAAGGCTTTGCCCAGCACATTGGCACAGGGGTCCCCAAAGGCAGTGGCTCCTCCCTACCGCCCGCAGCCCCCTTGTCCCCCAGGACCCCAGCAAAGCATCCAACCCCACCATCCCACTGCACCCCAAAGCCTCAGGGTGGGGGGTATCCCTACCTGGGGTTGAAGTGGCTGTGGCAACCTGGGGTGCTGGGGAGGGGATGGGGGGGGATGTCTGTTAGCCTGAGAGCCACCTCCACAGGGGGCGAGACTGGTGCACAGAGGCAAACGAAGACCCAGACCCAGAGGACGCTTACAGAGCTCAGATATTTTTGCTTGCTGCTTTTTGTTTGTTGTATCCACGGTAATACAATCACGATATATATATATATTATATATATACTTCTTAAATTACACAATCAATGTACAAAAAACCGGGGTGCATTGCTGAGACAGGCGGTTGGTTGGGGTTTTTTTCTGACTTATTTTTTTGCGGTTTTGTTTTTGTTTTGTTTTCCTGTTTGCGTACCTGGCAGGGGATGTGGGGCCGGGCGGCTGTCGCCCACCGTGCCCAGCACATGGATCATCTCCTGCTTCTCTGAGAACACTTGATCCCTGGGGCCAAAAAATTCACGAACCAACGGAGGGGGCAGGAGAGGGGCGTGCAGGGAGAGGATGGCATCGCTGCTGCTGAGGGTGATGGTATGGAAAAAGATGAGAGGTGATCTGTAAGGAAGAGCTCAGGCTGGCAAATGTGCCCGGGGCAGAGGGGGTGGGGTGACCATGCTGGGTAGCAGCACCCATGGGTGCTGGGGGGTGGTCCTGTCCACACCGTGGCCAGTTGCAGAACCCAAGTGCAGAAAGGATAGAGGCCCCTGGGGAAAAGCAAAGGGCAAAGCCTGCAGCCATCCCCCTCTTGCGGTGCGTCTCGGTTTCATCTGTCTTCTCCAGGCAGCTGCTTTGCTGGCCAGGGGTCTGCTGCCCACGCTGAGCCCTCCTCAACCCCCGGCTGCCTGCAGATCCTGCCAGCACCTTGCAAGGCTGGACAGTGCTTATCCCCCATCCCTGCTCTGCTCCTGCCTCTCTTCAGGAAGGGAGTTGGATGGGGACCATTCCCAATAGCATCCAAGCTGGTCTTCATCACCCCAGGCTGGGCATGAAGGTGTTTCCAGCAGCATCAGCCTGTGGTGGGTCCTTTTCTGAGCAGCATTTTAGGGCCATCTCACCCTGGATCTGGTGTGCGCTGCGTAACCACCATCGTGCAGGGCGATGCTGCTCCCTGCAGCACACGTAGGGCATCAGCTCAGGAGCCTCAACCCACTCCACACACATTGGCAGCCTTTTTGTGAAGAGGAGGAAGCCGAGGAGATGCCGCCAAGCATCATGGCAGGGTTGGTCCCACTTTGCCTGGTTATCTCAATCTGCCTCCAGCCCTGCCTGTGAGCAGGGACCTGCCTGCAGCTGGGGCCAGGTGGGTGTGGGGCAGGAGAGGGCGTTTGTCCTCTTCCTTTGGGGAGGTAGGATGAACTGGGGAGAAGAACATGGAAACACCAAAAAATGAAGTTGGACTCTATTCCCTTTTGGGTTTTGGGGTGAATTTGATTGGTCCCAGGAGCTACAGCGCCGTGCATTTTGGAACAGTTCCAGCCAATCAGAAGGCGGCTCATGATTTCAGTATCTTTAAAAACCAACCAATCAGGAGCTCTCACTGGTTGGGCTTTAAGATCTTGAGGTATCGGCTTTTCGCTCGGAAAAAAAATCAGCTAACGTAGATGAACGAACGACGTCATCTTTCGCTTCACGTTATCTTAGAAGAAGAAGAAAGCGACTATGCAAAATACTCTTCGGAGACAACTCTTAAAAAAATAAAAGCTTGGTCGGAAAATATGTCTGAATCTCTAACTGTGAGGAGTGAAGGACCAGACGGCAAAATGGCTGGTTGGCTGGTGGAGAGATGGAGACAACAGAGGGTGGATTTATCTGCTGACGGCAATGAGGAGCACATCACAAGACTTAGATTGCCTCCACGTAGTTGGCAGGGTAGAGACCTAGCTGCCCGTTGTCCAAGCGCCCTTTGCACCATCCTTGCTCGTCTTCTTCACCAAGTTTGGTCAGTTCATCACCTGGAGAGAAAGGTGAAAAGGAGAGAGCTTGCTGCAGGTCTTGGAGCTTCTTCTACTACCCTGTTTCTCCCCTGGCTGGAGCTGCCAGGAGTTTCTAAGACTGATCCTGAGCATGCTGGTTGGTAGGGTAGAAAGGCAAGGGGTGACCCATGAGGGCTTGTGTGGCCTGTCCACCAGCTCTCCAGTCCCACCTGGCTTCGGGTTCAGCTTGTGAGGGGGTTGGCTTCCCCTTTCTACCAGTTCAACTTTTGAAGGGCTGGGATAATGCGGAAATGATTTGTGGGATTTCACACCAAAATGGGGAGGACCCACAGCTCCTGCAGTAGACAAGCCCTGGCTTACCCAGCATCGCTGATGGACCATACCTGCTTTGAAGCTGAGCTCATCCTGCTCTTGCCCATCATAGTCGTACAGAGCCCGCACCCGCACGCCCTTCCCTGACGACTCCTCATCAAAGGGGTTGGTGCCACCGTTGGCCTCGCTGGTGTTGAAAGAGTTGCTGCCTTCGTCATCAGACCACTCGGCGCTGTAGGTCTGCCCACGGTCATGGCTGCTCACACTGGTCGGGGGAGGAAGGAAGGAGAGGGGCCATTAGAGCAAGGGGAGGGATGGTGGGGTGGGCAGGCACCATGTGCTGCCACCATCTGGGAAGATGCTGCAGCCTTCCCAAGGTTTGGGGGGTTGGGCTGCAGTGAGCAGGACCCCCAGCTAATGACATGTCCACCAAGACATGGAGGGAGGCCACAGAAGAGTGGTGGCTCTCAGTGAGGTCATCCCGCATCTCCTTGGGTGTCTCCACAGCACTGGCAAATGCCAGGCCTTCCCCATGGCATCTCTCCCCCTGCTGCTCCTCACCTCCCGCGCTCGCCTGCCGATGCCCCTGTCTCGCCTGTGCTGCTGGCGTTGGTCAGGGCCACCCCCTCGCCCTTCTTCTGCTTCTCCTTCCGCGTTATCGTGTGCGTCAGGTCTGGGTTCCACTCCTGAAAGCACAGAGCAACCAGCCTCTCAGCACCCAGCTGCCCTGTGGGGCTGCCAGCACCCCACTGGGGTGCCTGGCCTCACCTCGAACTGGGGCCAGTTCATGGGCATCCCAGGGCCACTGGTGCTGCGGAACCACCGGAGATCCTCCTGCGCATCCGAGATGCGGATGGTCTGCTCCAGCTCCCGGTAGACGTTGGCGTAGCTGTGAGGAGAGATGTGGGTCGGGGTGCTGCTGGTGGAGGGAGACCCCAGTGGAGTGGGATAAGGACATGCCCAGCTTGTGTCATCTCCTGCGAGGCACTGGGGGGTGTCAGCCTCCCACACAGCCCTCCTGCCACTCTTAGCAACTATGGTGTTGGCCGGAAACCCCTCTCCCTTGTGTTTCAGTGGATGGGTTGTCCTGGCAGCACTTGGTCCCTCCAGGGCTTGGTTTGCTTTCTGGGCAGCACAAGGAGACCTTGAAGGGGTGCTTTCTTCCCAGTCAGCACAGGAGGTGCCTACCTGCTGCTCTCGGCCAGGTTCAGGTGCCTCTTGATGTCCAGGAGCACTTCCTTGAGGAAGTTGAGCCTCTTCTCCTCAAACTGCTGGCACTGCTCAAAGACCTGCTCCATGCTCTCGATGTACTGCGGGGTACACTTGTTCAGCTCGTCCAGCACCTTCTCATACTTCTCCTGAGTCTGCAAAGGTGGGGGAGGGTACCTTAGTCACACCTCAAGCACCTCAGAAGCCCTTTCTGCATGCAGAGAGGCTCTGGTTTCTGGGCCACCATGCTGGGGAGCTCAGTTTGAGCCAAGAGGCTCTGTGGGTTTGGTTGCTGGAGAGGTTTTGTCCCAGTAAGGTGGGTAAATCTCTGCCCTGCTCATGCTCCCCTGAGCACCTCCTGCAAGGCCTCACCCTTCTACAGGAGCACAGGGATGGGAAAAAGGAATGAAGGGGGGGAAATGGGAGGGTAGTGACCATTTCCACTGGTTTTCCCTGCCCAATGTCTCGTGAGCCCAGGGCAGGGCACCAGCTCGTACCTTTTGCACGTCTTGCTTGCACTTTTCCACTTTGTCCTGGAGCTTCTTCTGCTGCTCGGGGGTGTTGGACTGCTCTGCCTTGCTGTTGGCTTCTCGGGTCATTGCCAGCTTCTCCTCCTTGCAGGCCAGGTGGTAGGCCTTCTTGGCTGTCTCCAGCTGTGGAGAGGAGAGAGAAGGGACATCATCATCCCTCTGCCTGCAGGGAGGTGCCACCCAGCTCTCCCAGCTTGGACTGGGCACCCAGAGCTGGGGCTGGGAGACGGCATGGGTGTCCCAGGACATACTGTGCTCCTCCTCTCACCTCTTTAAGCTTCTTGGCCCAGGGCTTCTGGGCTTTCCGGAAGCCATCATCAGCCTCCTTGGCCTCCTTGAAGCCTCCCATGATCTGCTTGTGGTAGGCATCCTTCTGCCAGTTCTTAACCTTCTCAAAGTCATCATTCAGCAGGCTGTTCTTCACCTCCTGGTGTAGCTCGCTCACCTTGTCTGCCTCGGTCATGATGGCACTCCACGCCTTCTCCAGGCTGCCGTACTGGGGACCTGGGAGGAAGAGGGGACAGTTGATTGTCACTCCACAGACCTTACCCCCTCCAACTCTATCAGCTGAAGTTCTGATGGTGCATGGGCACCCACGGGACCCAGATGTCCTGGGACCCTCAGCCCGGGGAAGCCACGGTACCTTTCTCGATGAGCTGCCTCCACCGCTTGGACCAGTCGGTGAGCTGCTGGGCATAGGACTTCTCGATCTTGGCCCGCTCATGGACGCAGTTCATGAGGTCATTGCAGAGCCGGTGCCCATCGTCGATCCGCTTCACTGTGCGCTTGTAGTTCCCCACCTGGGAGAAGGAAGGGGATGGGTATGGGGATGGGGACAGGGACGGGGACACAGACAGGGACAGGGACAGGGACAGGGACAGGGGCAGGCAGGTGTGGGAGCTGTGGCTGGGCTGGCTGGCTCAGCCCCAGATGGCCTGGGGGGGGATGGTGGGAGCACCAGGTCCTTTGGGGGTGCAGGGCTGGAACTTTTGCTTTGGGGCTGCTCCAACCCAGCTTCTTCCTGTCCCCTCCATCCCTCTGTGCCCTCTGGGGACAGCCAAGGTCAAGACCTCCAGCAGAGCCAGCTGGGACACCCAAGCCACTGTGGCAGGGATGCCTGCAGGCAGGGCTTGCTGCAGGAGGGGAGGGGGGAGGACAGTGCCGTCACCCCCAGCCTCAGGGACACTCTGGGATGCAGTGACAGTGGTGGGGACCCTATGGGAGGAGGAGAGGGCAGCTGGGACTCACCTCCCAGAAGCTGTCAGTTGTTTCCTCTGCCGCCGCCGATGACTCGTCATAGGAACCCGACATGGCTCCCGGCGCTGCCTTGGGCGTCAGTGTGGGCACTGGGTGGCTCTGGGGCAAACACCAGCCTCATGCACTGAGGGCAGAAGAAGTGAGAATCATGGGGGGGGGGGGGGTAAGCAGGGGAGCCCCCCCATCCCTCCTGCCCACAGCACCCCAGGACAAGCTGCAGGCAAAGGGCATGGGGATGGAGTTGATGCCCATTCCAGATCCAGACCCACAGAGGCCACCACAAGGTGCCACCCAACCTCCCACACCCCCAAAGCTGGCTGTACTGAGAGGGAGAATCGTGGGGAGCCGCACAGTGAGGGGCTCACCGGCGGGGGGCTGGGCTCAGCACCGCATGTGCCTGGAGAGCCAGGATGTGGGGCGAGAGGCCGTGGCAAGGCCGGGGTGGGGGGATGCACCGCCCCCTGATATTCTACCCTAATCCGTCCTGATCTTCAGAAAAACGGCATCCCCGGAGCATCACGTGGCCCCGCTGCACGGCTTAACCCTTTGCCACTTGGACAAGAGCCGCAGCTGGGAATGGGGCTGGGGGCTGGTGGGTGGCATTGAATGGGGACAAAGAAGAGCCTGCAGTGGCCTTGAGCATCCTCATCATCCCCATCCTGGTCCTGGATCCAGACAGTGCTCCCACAGGAATGCACTGGGTCTGTCCCACAGGGCATCTGCCACCAGGATGGGAACAAAGTGGCCATGAACTCCCCCAGTTTCCTCCTGCCACATCCCCAAAAGGGCTGTGGGAGCAGGACGGGGCCATGGTCCCCGTGCACCACCACTTCACCCAGGGAGATGGAGCAGCAGCAGGAGACCTGGCTGCCTGCATCCTACCCCACAACTGGGAGAGGACAATGGGGTGGGAGGGCAGGGCTGGGGAGTGCTGGGTGCCCTGGTGCCTGCCCATGGGGAAGAGTTCATGGGTGCCCATGCTCTCCAGCTGCGTGCACAGCTGGCCCCAAGGAGCCCATGGGCTGGGACAGGGCACGGGCTCAAGAGGCTGGGGGGCTGAAATGGTTACTGGAGCACGGCACAGGGCTCGCTGTGCTGGAACTAACAGGGCCTGGCAGGGATTTAGTGATATAACCAGGGAGGCACCAATCCCCGCCGCCCTCCCCAGCCGGTTAAAAATAAACGCGTGACTGTCCCTCGCTCAGCTGCCGAGACGCAGATGGATGGGGGACCGCAGCGCAAGCAGCACCCTCCGCCCGCAGCCAGCAGCACTCAGTGCCCGCGCCTGCCTGGCACCCACAGCACAACCACTGCTCTCCCTACCCGTGAAAGAGCCCGACCTGAACATCCACGGGCTGCTCCGGTGCACCCACAGCGGTGGTGAGGCACCCTGTGGTTGTGCCAACGCTCAAGGGACCCTGCAGGGTGCCACATGCAGCTGACCCTTGTGCAAGCCCTGGGCACAGCACAGGGCTCAGCATCGAGGGCTTTGCTTGTGCCTAAGGTCTTTGGCTCTTTGTTTTTGGTGCAGAGGCTGCACTGGCACAACAAGGGCATCCTTGGGCTGACAGCTCCAGCCCTGCCTGCAGCTGGGACAGGGACCCCGTGGAGGGAGCACACCCACAGCTGGGTGCACCATGGGACCCACAGGCACCTGAGCCAGCCCCAGCTGCCCCCGCCAAGCCGCCAGCAGCCGAGGCCATGGGGCACTGCGGGCCATGGCTGTCACAGCTCCTGTTCCTCACTGTTACCTGGTCTGAGCCACAGCTCAGGGGGTTATTTTTGGCTCTGCGTCACTCCCCAGCTAACACAAGGCGATCACCACCTTGTCGCCTCTTCCCTGCCACCCACCCCCCCAAAGCCCCCACACGCATGCCCCCCGCCCCAGCTGCTGGCACAGCACACGCCAGCCCCGTGCCTGCTGCCACAGCCCTGCCGGTGCAGCCCATCGCTTTGCATCAAGGCAGCCAGCAGTGATGCCCGGTGCCCGCAGTGCCAGCAGCTGAGCCACAGCGTGGTGAGCTTCCAGCCCCAGCCACGCGCTGCCACTTGGGCACCCCCAACTGAGGGGGGGCATCGCTTTGCTCCCTAGCCCCCCACCACCACCTTTCCATGGAGCTGCCAGAGAGAAGCTACAGAGTGACAGCGAAGTTCGTCCCAGCTCCTGCCCTCACATGCCCTTGGGTTTCTCCCACAGCAGCCGCCCCCCCCTCAGGCATCTTTCCCCATCAGCCTGCTCAGCACTGAGTGCTGCCGCAGCTCATCTCACCCACCGCCACCAGCATTGCAGGGGGGTCTCTGCCCTCCACGGGGTCCAGGGACACGGCCGCTGACCGTGCGCAGGCAGGCGGCTGCTGCAATGCAGAGGGCTGGCGCTGCCGACACTGCGGGCATGGGCAGCTGCCCGTGCTCCCACAGCCACCAGTGCCCTGGCCCCATGCAGGCAGGGACAGCGCTGTTTTTCTGTCCCTTGGCAGAGGGGCTGCAGAGCTTTGGGCCAGCATTGCTCCAGCATCTGCTGGATGCTCCCTCCCACACCTCCCAAGGGCCCAGGAAGGGCAAGAGGGACAAGCTGGGTTCCCTGGGGAGGTCCAGCCAGGCCCCTGCCTCTCCCCACTCTCTTTGCCTTCACCAGACCTTTGCCTTTAATCTCACACCACCATTAAACATGCAACTCCCCAGGGAGTGGTGTTAGATGGGGTGCCCCATATGGGGTCCTGCGGTCCCCGGAGAGGTGCCAGGCGCTGGCCCCAGCCCTGGAGCGAGGCTGTGTCTGGACATCAGGTTGCTTGGCCTCCAGGTTTCTTGGTTGCTCTGGCCCCAACACCTCTGCTGCAGCCAAAAAGCAGGTGATGGGGACGTGATAGAGGGAGCAGGCAGCTGCCTGCGTGTGCCTCCATCCTGCCCACTCGCTCACTGGCTGAGCCCAGTGGGGACCAGGGCCTGGGAGGGGCTGCAGAGCCTCCCGCTGCAGGTTCTGCTGCTGCAAAGAGCCCTTTGCCCAGGCAGATGTTCTGCAAGGAGCAGAGCACAGAGCGAGCCTGTGTCCCCATTCCTGTCCCCATCACATTCCCAACCCTGTCCCAGGGCAGGAAGTTCGGGGAGGACCAGGTGTGAGCCCTGCTGTGGGAACACGAGAGCTCACAGGGCCAGGAGGAGAGTCAGTGGCTAATTATTGGAGAAAGCATTGAGGGATGGGGGAAGCCACGCTGGTGGCCGTGCTCTGCAGGAATCGGAACAAGCAGGGAGCTCCCCACCACCAACGCCAAGCACAGCCCGATGGTTTGCTTGGTGCAAACCCTTTCTGCAGCCACAGCATCCGAACATGGAGCTGAAGGGAGCCCAGCCCGGCTGGTGCTGCCTGAGCCGAGGGCACCACAGACCCTTGCTCGCTGGAGCACGTGAGCTGGGGACAGAATGGTAATTTGCTGCCTGCTGTTGCCTTGTAGTTACCCAGTGGCTCCCAGCAATAAAGCCGAAGCTCAGCAATTGGAAAGGACCCAACGGTCTGAGCTGGTTTTATTGCAATTAAACACCAGGACTGACCTGGCCTGACAAATCCAACCATCCACGGGGCTGCAGGGTGAAGTAGTTATTATGTTTTGGCTCC
The DNA here is from genome assembly GCA_033439905.1 of Ceryle rudis. Taxonomy (NCBI): domain Eukaryota; kingdom Metazoa; phylum Chordata; class Aves; order Coraciiformes; family Cerylidae; genus Ceryle; species Ceryle rudis. Next base: position 11,809 of record JAAGNO010001727.1, read on the forward strand.
TTTCATAAGCACACAAGGAGGAGGAGGAGGGAAGGAGTTTAGAAGGAGGGAGTCAGGCTGAGGTTTGGGTTTTGGGCCATGGGGAAGGTCATTTATTCTCCCTTATCTCGACACAGGGCTCGTTGAGGGTCTGCCGAGGGGTGCAGCACCAAACGCCACCACGACGCACCGCTACTACTGCCACATGAAAACCACTTGTGGTAAATACAAATGGACTAGAAAAGGCCAAGGGAGCCCTGGGGAGCCTGGCAGCAGCATCTCCCACCACACCGCAGCAGCTCCAGGGCTGCTGTGCTGCTGCATCGGCCAGTGCAGGACCCGACCACAGCGCTGCATCCACCACGGGTACTGAAGCTGCTCCTGCTATGGCCAAGTATGGGGGGGGTGATGCCCCCAGCACTATGGCAGGTCCTCGGGCAAAGCTGGTGATGCCCCATGTGCTTCATAAGAGGCTCTGCAGCTGTGGGAGCTGCCGCCTGGTTTGCTGCTGGGCTCTGCCCCAGCCCAGTGGCTGTGGGTTTCCCACTGGTGCAAGGGTTGGTCTGCCAAGCCCGTGGTGCTGGGAAATGCTCCATGGGGCTGGTGAGGGTCACAGCCCCTCGCGTGAGGGAGGCGAGGGTGGGTTTTGGCTGTGGCATGGTGGAACCATTCCCCCCTCTGGAGCCAATGTGGCCCTGTAAGGAAACAGTTAAGCGGGTGCTGCTGATTCACGCTGGCAGCTCCACACCAGGCACTGGGTGAGGAGGCAGGAGCTGAGCCAGGGCTGAGCTGCCTGGAGGGGTGTGAACACGCATCCTCCCCGCTTCGTTACCAAACTGAGCCCAGGGCCAGGCAGGAGGTGAGCCTGGGCCCTTCCCGAGCTGCAAACAGCTCATGGCAGGGCCCCATCCTGCATCCCCTGGCAAAACCTCTCTGGCCGCAACACGAGCAGGATTGGAGCCCTGGGGCAAACGGCCAAACTATTGCCAGAACCGTGGCCAGACGGGAGGGGATGGGTCTTCCTCATGGGTGCTTCTCCGTGGGATTTAGGCCAGGGCAGCCCTGTGGGGCTGGCTCGGACCTGGGGCATGCAGTTGCTTGAGCAGTGCCTGAGGAAGCTGTGAGGGCAGCAGGTCCCTGGAGGTGGCACGTAGGTAATGGAGGGAAACTTCTTGGAGCGGCTCTTCCAACGAATCCCATGAGGAACACGCCTGTGGCAGCTGCCTTGTTTCAATCGGAGTCGTCCGCGTTGATGGGGGCGGTTCTGAGGATTGGGGGGCGTCTGGCTGCAAAAGGGACCTGTGGGACCCTTCCAGGTCAGGGCTTCCAGGCTCCCCAAAAGCATTTGCAAAGGAGGTCCAGCGATCTGGGAACTGGGAGCCCCATGTCCCAGGTAGACGGGAGGACGCCCACCTCTCTGGCCAGGGGGGTGGCCACGCTCTGTGGGTGCTGCCAGGTTGCAGTAGCCCGGAGGGGGGGGAAACAAAATGTTTGCTCCAAGCCCTGGCAGCAAACAGCTTTGCGTGTCGGGTGCGCTCTGCAGAAACCTTCACCTTCCTCTGAGCTCCCCAAAGTTACCCTGAGTGCATCGAAGTCTTCCAGGGATTTTATGAGTCTTCTGCAAAGATTTCTGGAAATATGCACGGCATTTGCAGACAAAACAAGCGTTTCTCGCCAGGGGAGCTTGCAGCCCGGCTCAGGTACAGCAGATGTGCTGGGAATGTGGATGAGGCACCAAGGCAAGATGCAGAAGCAGGATTGTGCCCCCCCGCCCAACATGTGCTCAGGCCTGAGGAAGGGAGTTGGGGCTGAACCTCAGCTTGAGGGGTTTTGATTTGCTTTCCAGCTCTGCAGCTTTTTGCAGCCTGCTGCCTCAGCTCGTCACTGTAAACAAGGATGCTCGGACCCTCGAGCTGGGATTTTTTTTGGTCCCAAGGATTTCTGTAGGTCCGGGGAGCAGGTTTTGGGCAGAAATCCAAAAATGAGGTTTGCAATTAAATGGAGAAGTTGCAAACAGCGGTGGTGGAGGATTACGGACAGCGAAGCCATCCCCTCGTTTCCGCATCAGGGAGGGGGGAAACCAGAGTGTCACGCGCTGGCATGGGGTGGGGGGGTGTCCTGTCCCCTGTTCCTTGGTGGGATGGCGGTGACTGGAGGTGAGTGGGGCTGCCTGGAGCAGGGTGATGTGGAGGGACAGCAGGATTTTAGCTGCCGGGGGACAGAGGGGGGAAGGAAACTCGAAGCTGGAGGGGGCTCAGAGAGGTGGTAGGAAAGCAGGAGGATGGGGAGTAGCAAGGGGGAAACTGAGGTGACAACGGCAGAAGGGCATTGCCCTTGTTTGGGCAGGGAGACAGTGATGACAGACAGTACAGGTTCCCCCCCATCGTTTGCAGCTGGGGAAACTGAGGCACAAACCTAGGAGTGCGGCAGAGTCACAGAGGGGGTGTCCCTTGCCCCAGCACCCCTCGGACAGACGAGGGGGGTGAAGGTCATGTCTGCCCCCAGCCTCCCTGGCTCGCAGGAAGGATCAGGGGACTGCGTCCTGATGGGGGGGGGGTACAAACCCACACCACGCTGCCTTGTCCTTGCACAACAACACCCCCCACCCCGCCAACCCCACCCCCATCCCCCGGGCGAGGTCCACTGTGTCGGCCCCTGCAAAGCCCCGCCGGGACCTTCATTAAGTTTCTTGCCTGACGGTTCTTCCGGCGGCGCGTGCGGGCTCCTGCCCGGGGGTGCTCCCAGCACCGGGAACACTGTGGCGGAGGCACTGGGGAATGCCAGGGAGCGGGAGGGAGCCTCAGTCCTGTTTCATTATGTCCCTCTGCCCGCAAGATCTGGAAGGGGTAAACGGCCAGAATTAACCGGCGGAGATTACCGGGAGGCTCCGGAGCCCGACAGGTACATTTCACAAAGTGATGGCATAGTGTGTGTGTGTGCCCCGCGTGCCCCTCCCGAGAGCTGGCGCAGAGGCAGTCCCCGGGGATGTCGCCCCTCGTTGCTGGAGTCGCCTCAGCAGCGGGGCTAACCTCCTCGAAAGCCCGAGAGTCCCCACTGCGTCCTCAGCGGAGGTTTAAAGGCCGCTAGGGTTGGGTGTTTGCTGAAATGTCGGGATGTCTGGCACTGGGAAACGCGACCCAAAACGCCCTGGTACCCCGGAGTGGGAGCGGGGTCAGGAACCCATCACCCGGTGGTACGGCGAGTGAGAGAGTCCAGCGTCTCTCCTGGTAGCGAAATTCAGGGCGGGCAGATTGCACGGCCGAGGTGGGGAGGGGGGGTCCCGCTGTCCCCGCCGCAGGAGAAGCAGAGGACGGGACCGGCGGCCGAGCCTGGAAAGGTCCGCGCTCCCCGCCGCGATGTCCGGGCGCTCTGAGTTGTTCCCGTGCCTGTGGGGCTGCGTGTTGCCGGGCTCGGTGGCCAAAGCCTGGAAGTGCCAGGATGCATACACCCTTTGTAATATGCCGAGGGAAGCCCTTTCCAGTACTTCCCCGAGGGAAGACAAAACAGCCTTAAAAAAAATAATACAAATAAATAAATAAATGAAATGAAATGAAATGAAATGAAATGAAATGAAATGAAACGAAACTATGCTTCTCGTGGCGTTGCAAAATAGCGTTAATCAGATTTCGGAGCAAGAGCCGTCTCTGTTTTTTACCATTCATTCACCCCAAAACCGCGGAAGGAATGACCCCTCAATGCGAGCGAGAGCAGCCTGGAGGACTTGCCAGTCAAAGCCCCTTCAGCCGCGAGAGGATCACTTGAACCCGGGTTCACCTTGCCCAGTGAATGGTCGATGCTTTTAATTAAACGCAACTACCCTTTTTTGCTAAAACCCCGCCTAGAACAGTTCTTCGAGAACTTCTCGAGACGCAGGCGCTCAGCGCATCCCTACCAGACCTGTACGCACGGAGCACCTTGACAAGTAGAGACGTGGGGGTGTCGCACCAGTTTGTTACAAACCCGTTACATGAAAGGAGGGAGGGAAGGGGGGGAAGGATCCATCCCTTTGCCCGGGACCGACAGCCTATCTGCTCTAATCACCCCATATTCCTCGGGGCACCCGCGCTGCTTTGCAGAAAGCGCGGTCGGGGATGCAGGGTCCGGCCCTCGACAGGAGCTGAGGGAAGAAGCTCAGAAGGGAGCCTGGGGCTGTGGGGCCAGCCGAACCTCTGTGCTCAGAGTCTCAGCCACCTGCGACGCACGCCCCGTCGGGGACTGCAGCGGCGTTGTACTCTGGGCTCGGGAAAGCTGGCGGAGAGAGGGTCGGCAGCCTCCCGCGGGGCTTCGCGGGACACCCCGCCGCGGGAACCGTGTCCGGGTGGCTCCGGCAGCACCTCCGCGCAGAACGGGCCCTCTTGGGATTTCGCCGCTGTTTGTGCCAAGTCCCGGGCTTTTTTTTAAGAGCTGAAAACGAGAATCGCGACTTTTTCTTTTTTTTTTTTTTTTTCGGGAGGGGTGGAACCCGCAACCCTCCATCTTAGCAACTGTGGCTTGTCCAGAACGGGAAAACTCCCGCGTCCCGATGCTGCGCATTCCGGCGCTGCTGTCCCCGAAACCGCGGCGGCAACGGGCGGGGCAGCGGGTGCGCACGTCGAGCAGCGCACGGGCAGGTGCTGGCAGGCACCGAGTCCGGACAGAGGTGGTATCTGCCGGCATGGGAGAGGTCTGCTGCGGGGAAAGCCCCTGCTCTCCCCTTCGCTTTTGGGCTCACGTCGGGCTGCAACGGTAGGCGATCAGAGAGCCCGTGGCCCGAGGGGTTTGAGCCCAGAGAACCCGAGGGACCTGGGGGACGTGCAGTGGTCCCGCTTGGCAGGCACTGGTCCTGCTGCCCCACTCGCTGTGCAAGCACAGCCCCGGAGCTCTGTGCGGGCTTGACGCCTGCTCCCCTCAGCGACTCGGAGACGCTTGATTTGGGGATAACTTGGAGGGGCGAGGGGGGGAGTTATTCGATCTGTTTCCTAAAGGGAATGTTCCTTAGCTTTGCTTTTTCTTTCCTTTCTTTGCTTTTCATTTTCCTTTCTTCATTTCTTTAAAATAATCTTTTTTTCGTCCGTAAGTGTACCAAAGAAAGATAAATAAATGCAGGCAAGTACGTCCCGCTCCCCCTGCTTCACCCATCACTTCGAGAACGTGCGAGAAAACTGGCGAAGGACTGGGGGAGACGGTGGGCAAGGGAGTACCCTCACCCGGGAAAGAAAAAACAAACAAAGTAAAATAAAATAATATTTCAAAAATAAAATAAATAAAATTAAATTAAAACACTAAAAACTCGAGGACCGGAGAGGGTAGAATAGAGTTTGTAAGGAAGCCCCCCCCGCTCAAACCCGAGTGGGGTCACTGGAGGAGTAAGCAGTAGGTTGCCGGGAGGAGCAGAGATTAAATCTATCTTCACCCTGCTTAAAATTAAAAAGCACCCCAGTGTCTGTGTCCCTGAGCAGCAAGGAGGCTTTTAAAACACCGCTTTGCTGGGTAGAGATGACTCCGGGCATGTCTTGCTCCCGCAACTCCCCCTCCTCCCTGCTCCCTTCTCGCACTCCGAAACCTGCCGAGGAGCACGAAATCAGCCTGGTCCTGCCGGGCACCTCCACGGAGCAGGCCTGCAGGTTTTCCTGTAATACTGGGATTCCCTGTTGTAAGCTCTTAAACAGAATATTGAAACCATTTTCCTTACGGTGCCTGTTCTAGCCTTGTAGCGCTGGCATTAAACAAATAGGAAAAGTGTGTTAAAGGGAGGCTACGGTTACAGCATCTTGGCCTGACATTCCCACATATAATTAAAACCATAGGCACCATAATACATAAATAAATAATAGCAAACAGAAGGATACGTTCTTGTTTCCGTCGAAATCAACTGGTTTGGGTCTGTCACTGTATTATTTTATTGGAGCGGTCTACACCGTTCCGTCCTAATTTTATTTTATTTTAGTAGGAGGGACAGCGGGGAAAGAAATTATGCATTTGTTTTTCTTTTAAGTCCATGTTTAGTTTTAATTTTCCTGTATTTTAAAATAAACACTTTGGCTGGAGTATGTTTGATCTTTGCAAGAAGGAAGTCTATATTGTAAAGGAATGTGAAGCAGTTTGGTATGAAAATGGGGTTGTGACTCACAGCTGCAGGCAGAAAAAAGGTGTTGTGGTGTCAGCCAGAGGTGTTCAGTCTAATAACTCAAGCTGTAAACTGTATCCTCTAAAATTACTTACATAGTAAATCACTCAGGGGTTAAAAAATAGACTGGAAAGTGTAAGGGAGGAAAAAAAATCTTTTAGAAGTTCACTTCATGAAAATTATTTGTAATGACGGGAATTAAGAGTTTAATATATCTCTCGTTTTCTTAAATGTCAGCCAGATATAGTTAATTACCCCTATATAGTCGACGGTGCTTACTCTAGGTCGTCCGCAAAGTAGCAGAAACTTGAACATCGTGTTTGGGGATAGCCCTTTCATTGACTGCTTTACCCGATTTACAGCTAAGCTTGACCATCTCGAAAGGCAAACAAAAATTTCAAAGAGGCAACCGGGGCAGGGAGTGATCCTTAACCATTTACCATCGCAGCGAAAACCCTTCGAAAAGAGCCTCCCCCGCCCTCCTGACCAGGCTGGTCTGCACCGACGAGGGGAAAGACAGCAGCATTTTTGCAACTCTCCTTGCCTACCGTAGGTGTATCTAGTCTGGGAACAGCGGAGAAACTGGGGAGGCTTTGAAGAGAAAGCTCTCTTCCAGCTTAGCTGCTGGTTTTGCCGCACGATCCTCGAGAAGAGAGGGGAAAAAAAAAAAAAAAAAAATTAAAAATCAAACACCCTTCGGTGTCATCTGCAGCGTTATGCTGCGAAGGAATGAAGCAAGTAATGAAACAGAAATCGGAAAAGTGGATCCCGGGTCGAGACATTGCCTTTCAGAAGAGCTTTCATCGTTTTCAGCAGCGGTTGCCTTCACTGCGCTGTCTCACGGAAACGAGATGCGGGCGGTGGCTTTCTGGGGATTGCGCCTGGGCTGCGGGAGAAAGTAACTTGCTGGAAAGAACTCCAACGGCAGAGACATTCAGTGACTGGGAAGGGAAAGAAAAAAAAAAAAAAAAAAAAAGATAAAATAAAACAAAATAAAAGAAAATAAACCCGGGGAAAAATGCCCTACAGAGGTCAGCAAATGTTTACGGTGGAAATAAGAAGTCAACAACAATTAAAATCTGGAAGCCACGTTCATTAGTATTCAGGACATAGGATCTAGCTTTTATGTTTATCTTTCTCCGCGGATCAATATTGTAGCAGCATGTGCCGGGAACGAGCAGAAATCTGGCCACTGCATGTGGCTGACCTTTCCCTCTCTCCCTACAGGTCAGATCGTCTTCATCAAAACAGGTCACATCGTCTTCATAACTATCATCACCTAATGCGGCCACAGCCACGGCTCTCATTAAAACCAGTATTTAATCTAGGGGCTGTGACTAAGAATCAAAGGAGAAGGGCTGTTTGCCCACACAGAAGAATTAGTGCTCTAGGAAGGAAGAAAAAAAAAAAAAAAGTTGGAAGGAAAATTGCGCTTGCTTTCTTTTTTTTTTTTTTTTTTTTTTCCCGCCGCAAATCGCTTTATACAAAAGAAATCCAGACCAAAACCACGCACACGGGCGCTCATATACACGCGGACACCGTCTCCCGCGGGGGCTCCGCGGCCAAGAGCGTCTGCCGGACCGGACTCGACCGGGCAGATGCCCCCGGGTCCTTAGATCCGTGGGTGGGTGGCCGCGGCCGTGGCGCGACGAGGAGTCCCCCCCCCACACCCCTGGCCAGAGGACCGCCTCAAGGAGGTGTCGGGGGCCCCGTCCCTTGGCGGCCAGCACCTCCTGCCCCGAGATGGGCACCCCGCGTCCCTCTCCTGAGCCCACGGCCACCCCCAGCCCTCTGCGAGACGCGGCGCCGCGCGTGAAAAACACCCGCTCCGTCACTTACTGGCGCTTGTGTTACTTCCCATCCCCTCCCCCGCTTCAGTGCCTGATTATTTTCTTTTTAACACCAAAAGAGCGTCCTTTCCTCCTCCTGGACGCAACAGCTGGCTGCCCCGCGTGGGGCGGCGGCCGCGCGGCGTGGGGGCCGCCGAAGAAGCGCTCCCTCCGCAGCGGGTCCCGCCGCTCGGCCCCGCCGAAAAGCACTCGGAGCCACGGGCGAGGGACGCGGGGAACCTGCTCGTGTTTCCTGCCCTGCGAGGAAGTGGGATCGGCGGTGCGTCTGGTGAGGCGCTTCCTCTCCTCGGGACAACAGTAGGGCAGCCACTTTGAAGTATTATTAAATAAAGACATGAAACCGCTGGCGAAGGTCCTCCCTCTCCCGGTCGTCCTCTTCTCTCTTTTATTTTCTTTTTTTCTTTTTCCCCGAGTATTAAAGGCAGAGAAACCGAGAAACCCTCCAGCCTGATCAGAGCTTAAAAAAAAAAAAAAAAAAAAAGAGAAAACCCAAAGCTCTTGGAAGGAGTTGCACTTTGGGAGGGAGGGGGCACCGTGTCCTGCAGGGTGGGACAATAGTTTTTGTTTGCTCTGCTGGTAAAATGCGTCTCTTTCCCCGGCTTAGGGGAAAGGAAGGAAAAGAAAAAAAAAAAAAAAAAATTGAGAAGAAGGGAAAAAGAGAAATGAGAAGAATTATAGAAGGGGAGGGGCACAGGAAGAAAAATAGGAGAGATAGAGAAATTTGGTTTTAATTATGTTTATTGTAGTT
>JAAGNO010001728.1:0-15846 GCA_033439905.1 Ceryle rudis
AGCCCCCGGCGACTGCCACAGCCCCGTGCTCTGCAGCTGGTGCCCCACATCGAAGTACTGTGGGGAGAGCCGAAGGGGTCACCGGGAGTGGGGAGGGGGGGGGTGTGTCTGGGTGTGTGTGGTGGGGGGCTGTTCAGCACCCCGAACACCCACCCCCCCACCCAGGCTCCCCACTCCTCGTGGACCCTGCCTGGGCGGGCTGGAAGTTGCCAGAGCTGTTGCTGAAGACGTAGACGCGTCCCCGGTTGTCCCCAGCCCAAAGCTGGGTCCCGCGGTAGGACATGGAGAGCAGGTAATTGTCCAACTGGTAGGGAGAAAAATGAGGTGGGGGTCAAATTCTGACCACCCCCCCCCCACCACGCTCCCCCCCTCCCTCGTTTGGTTCCCCCCTTCCCCCGAACCCACCCCGGTTTACTCCCGCTCCCGCTACCGCTCCCGGCGGCAGCCCCCGGCCGGGTTTGCCAGTAGTGAGGGTGTCTGGGCCGCAGTCCAGATGGCGGCCGGTCACCAGTGGTGTCCCCCAGAGCTCGGTGTTGGGGCCAGCTCTGTTTAATGTCTATCAATGATCTGGACGAGGGGATCGAGGGCACCCTCAAGGCAGTTTGTGGACTACACCAAGTTAGACGGGTGTCTCCATCTGCTTGAAGATCGGGAGGCTCTCGAGAGGGATATGGACAGGCTGGATGGATGGGCTGAGGTCAGTGGGATGAGGTTCTACAAGGCCAAGTGTTGGGTCCTGCACCTGGGCCACAACGACCCCCTGCAACACTGCAGGCTGGGGAAGAGCATCTGGAAAGCTGCCTGGTGGCAAAGGACCTGGGGATGCTGGTCGACACCTGGCTGAACACGAACCAGCAGTGGGCCCAGGGGAGATTTGGATTGGCTATTAGGAAAAAAAGATATTAATCAAAAGGGTTGTCAAGCGTAGGAATAGGCTGCCCAGAGAAGTGATGGAGTCCTCACCTCTAAATGCGTTTAAAATCCCTGGAGATATGGTGCTGAGGGACGTGGTTCAGTGGTGCCCTGGCAGTGCTGGGATAAGAATTGGACTCGATGATCTTAAAGATCTCTTCCAACCAAAGCGATTCTATGGTTCTATGGTTCGTGGCTGTTTGCCCTCAAGCTCTGTATGCCTGCAAAAGGGAACTGCCTGGAACCACAGGAACAAGAAACTCCATAAATGCAGACCTCTGCACAAGAAGGACATGGACCTGTTGGAGCAAGTCCAGAGGAGAGCCACAAAAACAATCAGAGGGCTGGAATGATTCTCCCATGGAAAAAGGCTGAAACAGCTGGGGTTGTTCAGCCTGGAGAAGAGAGGTCCCCGGGGAGACCTTATTGCAGCCTTTTGGTACTTAAAAGGCGGTCTATGAGAAAGAGAGGGACAGTCCTTTTATCAGGGCCTGTTGCAACAGGACAGGGGGTGATGGTTTTAAACTAAAAGAGGGGAGATTTAGCCCAGATATAAGGAAGAAATGTTTTACAACGAGGGTGGTTAAACGCTGGAACAGATTGCCCACAGAAGTGGTAGAATTAAGATTTCCTCAGGCCAGTGGGAAGCACCTACTTAAAAGGGGCTGTGTCTTTGCTTGTCTCTTCACAGTCACACTGCAAAAAGCTTTCACAAATTACCTGACCCATTCGCAGTAGATCTGTAGATGTCCCATCCCTGGAAACATTGAAGACTGGGTGGGACTCTGAGCAACCTGATCTAGTTGAAGATGTCCCTGCGCACTGCAGGGGCAGTGGAAGAAATGACCTTTAAAGGTCCCTTCCAACCCAAAGCATTCTATGAGAAGAAAGGATCCATCCTACTAGGTTATAGAGAGCAAAGAAGAGCACATAGAGAGAGTTGTGCAACCCAACCACACCAAATTCTACGATTTCCTCTCCTCCCCTTCCATTATTCTATGAAGAGAAGACCATATTAACACCAAGGTGGCAAACCTTGATGGTAATACCTAATGAGTTACTAGTTTGGACCTTATTTTGAGATGTAATGAATGAAGTTACTAACTTTGCTCTTGCCAGCATGATTAGGTCTTGACTACAGTCTAGAGGAGATGGGTGTTTACTGCAGAAAGTGTCCAGGAATGACCGTGAAGCTTGGAATGATGGCACGAGGTGACATGTTACACAAAGTGCAGCAGCTTCTGTATATACAGGAACTAATGGGAAGAGCTTGTGCAGTAACCTGCTGTGTCTGTGGCTGGGAGTAACTGGAGATGTGACACGATGTTACAGGTCAGGTCATTTGTGAGAGCTTGTTGCAGTGTGCTTATGAAGAGGCAAGTAAAGATGCAGGCCCTTTTAAGCAGGTGCTTCCCACTGGCATGAGGAAATCTTAATTTCACCCCACGGAGCCAGGGCAAGACCTGGAAGGTCATCTGGAAGATCTGGTCACTTGTGCTTAAGAAAAGGTGAATTAGAAGTAGCGGGGGTAAGAGGGAGAGCTGATAAGATGATCAGGGGAATGAGAGCATTCAGGCTGAGAATCAGAAGGAGGTTTGTAACCTCTGAGATGCTGGAAGAGCCTTTGAAGTGAGAGAACTGAGGAAAGTTGTGACAAGGTTAGGGTAGCACCATGGTTTGTGGTTTATGAAAGGATTTTTCTGACATGGTCACCTGGTACAGTCAGGTTTCCTTGGAATCCTGTGATGTGCATGAGGCTTGGCTGCAGTTCACAATAATTGTCCCGTTATCAAAGATAAATCCAGACCCTGCAAGAATCCCATTTTGTGGGGCTTTAGATCTCCGTCTTTAGGAAAACAGAACAATCGTGTGGAAAATGCTATACAACCAAAGTATTTTTATGAAAGGGGCTACAATGTTAAGAGGAAATACTCCAGGGCAGGTCTCTCAGAGCTGCAGGGCTCTGATTCAGCAATTCCCCCAGTTACTTAGGTGATACTTGTGTAGAAGGTGTGGTTGAGTCTGTTTGTCTGCAGTTAACTGGAAGCTTTCTGCCTCAGCATGGAAACAATTTTTCCATTTTAATAAATGTAAGGAAGATCTACAGTAAATTAAAATGAAGGCTGTTAATGGAGTCACTTTTTTTCTTGGAACAGATTATCATGAAACTCATCCTTAAAGAACGCTTCAATCAAAAGAAAATTAGAAAGCCCACCTGGCATTTGCGGTGATCAAGTACAGGGACCAACACGTCCTTCAGTCAACTGGGACCTCGAATGTCACAGGTGAGAGTTTTTGTACTTTTCTATAAAGATTTTTTTTAGATTTCACAAATAAAAATAAAAAATATTAAAATAAGGGATACTGAACCATTTGCAGGAGACCCAAGAGGAAAACAAAATGTACTTTTAACATAGTATATATAGCAAGCATTCTTTTCCAGTTTCTATTTAGTAACTCAACAACTGTAGAAATATTTACTATGTAAGCTTACTTACATGGCTTCTAGTTATGGGGAAGGGTATCATCCTTGTTAATAACATCTGGTTTTCACTAAAAGTATCAAGAGCTAGACATTAACAGTCCCACAACTACCACAGGTTTGAACACAATCTAAGTGAACCTTGCTCAGAGCAGGCTTAGTTATTCTTTTTGCAGCCATTACCAGGAGCATTTCTGTGCTCCCAAGGTAGCTGCTATTATTAACAACTGTCAGAAAGATTTTGATTTTTTTTTTTATTTCTTGCTGGCGAGGTCAAGTTGTGGTGCTGTTTGTTTCAGGGCTTTGCATTTTTTATGTGATGAACAAAGGTAGGATTTCAGTTGAAGTGTTCTTGTAACCATGACGTGCTCCAGAGTATCAGGTGGTTTTGGTAAGCTCTGTCCGTTGCTGCCACGGGGACATACAGCAGTAGCACAGGCTCTTTGCTTTCATTTCCATTGTTGAGCTTGTTATAATGTGACTTATTTTGATGCTGTCAGCTGGTATTCAAACACAAATTGCTCTGCTCATGGCTGTCCTCACCATCTAGTCGTCACTGTCAGGTAGAGCCTCGCTCTTCTAGTCCTTTTGCAAACATCAAAACCATTCCTGCCTCCAGAAATGGGAAGTTCCCCTAAGCAAAACGAAGTGTATAGGAAGAGGTTTATAATCTATCTACAGTTACGACCATCTTGTCTTTATTTAGCTGGTGGAGCTTCATGTTTTTTATGTCCCAGAAGAAGTGTGAAACTTCAATCTGAACACAATTCCTGTAGCTCTTGCTAGCAAATTCTTCTCAGCCGGATTTATAAGGTGAGTATAGTCTGAGACTTCACGTACATGGTAGGTCCTTTACATTGTCTTTCAGTTGTTTAGTCCAGCTGTTGCTCTATAGAGCACAGTTACATCTATCAGAAGAGACGTGTTCTCCAGTAATTTCTGGAGGGTAAGTGGTGCCCATGACTAGTGCTGTGTTTATTTGGACTGTATCAGGCTTAGCTCCATTGCAGCCTTTGGTGTAGATCATTGAAATGCACTTCCAGAGCAGTGCTAGTATTTCTGCAGAATAATTTATGTTGTAAAATCACAGTCTTAAATTTTTTTCTTTTGCCTCTTTGAGCCTGATTATCAAAATCTTGAATTCTTTTTGGCAATGGGTTGGCTTCAAGACAGAGTGGCTTGAGGAAGATGGAGTAGCTGGTCATTTCCCAGGAGCAGGGTTATGACAGTCTGAGCTCTCTCAGTCCAAAGAAAGGGCTTAAGCCATGTTTCTCAAGGGGAAGCATTACAGCCCATGCAACCACGAGTGCATCTTCTTCTTTCTTCAGTAGTATTTCCAAAAGGTTGCACACAACACCTTCTGCTACATGCGCTCTCAGGTAGCTGTTCAGAGGCCTTAGTGAAAGGATACCCTGCTTCCAAGTCCTAGGCCCCAAAACTGGCACAGAACGGTGCAGTTTTAAACTTTAATAACTTTAAAAGTTTGGTTTATGCTCCTAAGTGCTGTGCTCATAAAATCTGTGTCTATTTGGTGTGGTGAGACGTTGCAAAAAAATCAAATAGTGTAAAGTTGTGTATTGAAACACAGCTTTTACACGCACCTTGTCTGCTTCTGTGCAAGGCCTGTCAGTTTAGCTTAAACTGCAGGGAACACAGGTATTAACTAATTTAAATTTAGGCTTGTATTGTCCACATAAGACAATTTACTGTATAGCTGAAAAGATTGACAGCAGTCACATCTGAGCAAGTAGGGCAGATGTATTATTCATTCTTGCAGCTTCTTTTGTTGAAAGGCTGCTCAAAACCAGAGGAAGTGCTTGCACGTGTCCATTTCATGTGCTGTTCTAGTCTCCAGCAGATAGGCAAAATACACCTCAAATCATTTTGTGTGACTGACATCTGTCACTACCCTCTGTTCTCTACTGTCAATTTACTTCACTAAGGCTTAGTTCTGAGGCATCAACTTAAACTGGGATCCTCACGGATTTCAGTGAGTTTATATCTGTCTGGGTTTTTGTTGCTTGCTGTCGAGTCTTAAATAATTGCTAATTAATTATTCTATGGGTATTGCTGCAGTACAATAGCATTAGCAATAACTAGCACCTGGCCAGTGTATCACTGCCTTTAAAAACAAACAAAAAAATAGTTTTAAAAACTTCTCATGTTATAATCAAGGAGAGGGAACAGCAGCCTTGCTGCTACTAATGCTGTTTGGACCTTGTTGGTAGCACTGTCCAGTCAGCCTCAAAATCCTGGTACTGAGTCACCTTAGCAGAGGATTCCTAGGTAAGTACAGGCCACTGCCATTAATTGTGAAATTAGAGGAAAATACTAAGTCTGTAATTGTCTGCGGCCCTGACTTCTTGTTCCCATGAACTTGATTTCTCAGCCTCTGTGATCTTGTATTTATTCCTCACTCCTCACCACAGAAGCCATACTTTTGTTATTTGTAGATGAGATGGCTGCAGCGAACTCTGGTTTGCATTACATTTAAAGGAACACCCTGCAGCAAATGACTGGGGTGTGACTAGTCTTCTGTTAGCCAGTGGCAGCAAGTAAGAAATATATTATTATATGTTCTTAGCAACTACACTGGCAAATAATTTTCGGGTAGATTTCTGTCCTATATCTCAGGTTCTGTATACATCAGGGATTTTCTCCCATGATACATTTTAGTTACTTAGATGTTTTCCCTGCTGTTCATAAATGCCTTGGATTTAGATTTCCTTGCTGGTTTGGACGGGCATCGTCGGTAAAGGATGTGCGGTGTTAGAATTGCCCCTGGAAGAGCTTGTGTTTATTTGGTTTCAGAAGACCATTCAAGGGGTGTATCTTCTCTGAGAGTCCAGCTTGAAGAAACGATAGTGAATGAGATACTTGAATTACGGATACCTCTGTTCTCACGTACGGCCTTGGAAGGATGTGTAGTGAATTATGTATCCATTTTTTTTCATACATTTGAAATGAATTACATTAGGGCTAGTATCTGCAGCAAGTGTGGGCAAACATGGCTGAGGAAGAAACAAACAGGAGCTAAATGTACAGGGATCAAGCAGCGTGGCCTAGATGTGCCCGCTCTGCAGACTTTGGTGTCCTCTGCTGCATGCCTGTGCTCTGAAGTAGATTTATGATCTTGAGGAGGGTTCTCTAAGTCCAGGATATTTGAAATAATGCAAGGGAAGCATTGTAGCCCACTGAAGTACTGTGTTAATGAGGTGAAACTTGGGGTATTTTTACATACTCGGGGTGTGAATTAAAGGCATACGGGGCTGTTGGAAAGTGCAGACAAACCCTGACAGGTTAATGTTGAAGACCTGTCCAAGTTGAAGGGGTGGCACATTCTTATACCTATACTATTTACTGAGAATGGCATGTGCTATCCCCCAAGCTACGTCTGTGCCTTGCTTGAAGACTGATGGCCTGGGCCAAAATCTAGGAAAGACAGTAACACATAATCAGCATGAGTGATTAACAGCCTCGGGTCTGAATTTGTTCCCTGGTTTATTTTTTATGGCAGCATAGGAACAATTAGATTTGCCTATGTCATGCTGCAGAGCTTTTGCGGGCCTCTTGCACGTTTGGTTTAATTCTGTGGAGGTGCTTTTTATTCTATAGCGACTTTTCTACTGAGCTCATTACGTTAATATTTGCATGGTTTCCAGTAGTACATTAAATGATGCAATTCATATTTGCATCAGCTCTCTCATCCTCAAACTATGGTGGAAACGTTCACACCGCAGTGTTTGGTTTTGATGTAAAATACATTTGCATGTACGCACGCACACACCCAACTGTAGGCTTGTGTTGGAGAACAAACCCAAGGGAATGTGCCTGCTACTGAAAGTGGGCAGTGACGATGTCTCCTCTAACCTTTGGTGCTTGGAGGAGTATGTTCTACAGTCCTGGACCCACCTCATGAAACTTTGTCACCCATATGGAAATGAGCAGCTTTCGTTTCTAATGCTTTTGTTACTCATCTGCTGATGAGAAAGAGCATTCTGAAGGAGTTGCTTTCAAATTTCAGCTACTTCCGTATTCTCCCTTTGTATGGGGTCCTTAAAATATAAATATTTCTAGTGCCACGACAGCCCTTGTAATACAGTCTACCATAACACGATGCAAACTTCTGACTCTCTGGCCCATATGTAATTAGGTTCAGTTCTAAGACCTAGTTCCCATTTTTGGTCATTCTGTCCATGCAAGCCAGCATGTATCTGTAGCATTATCTTCCCCCTCTTACTAACTACCCACCATTATTTGATCTTACAGATGTGTTAATGAATAACAGCATTCTAGGGTGTCTCCTCACATCACATTAAGAATGCTGCGGGAGAAGCTCGGAGAGTACCTGGGTGGAGTTGCAGCTGCAGATAAATTCAAATTTTTAAAATGCATTGGGAAAAAACTAGCAGTGGTGAGTTTTTTGGTTTGTTTTCTTTTCTTTTCTTTAGTGCTCTTCTGCTTTATAATGTAAACCACCGATATTGTTCCTGAAGATTAGATAATATCACAAGAAAATAGTGATAACTTTAGGAGCACTGTTAGCTTTTTTTAAGTGTGGTGGAGCATAAGCTCTTGTCAGAGCATATCTAATTCCCCAAATACAAAGGCACAGCTGGACAGGTATGTTAGAAACATCCTTGAAAACATCAGATGTGATTAGTTCCCATCCAGTGAAAAGATGCTATTTTTGGTAAGTCAATGTATTAAATATGATAAATCTGTTTGTAGTTAAAAAAACCTAACAAACAAACCAACACCAGAAAAGATCCCCCTAAGGTAATTTTTACCAGTACATGGTTGGGAATATGGCAGTTGTAGAACTTGCAATGGCAGCTAAGTCAGAGTTCTTCCAATGGTTCCTGGTGACCTGACCAAAAGCCTTTAAAAGCTCAGTCTCTGAAGTAAAACTTCTCAAGATGTACATTTGTGTTCCAGTGACAGTCCAGTAATACAGCCTGAAATGCACATAATCAAAAACCTACATCTCTGAATCATGACAGTTCCTCAAATTAATTCCCTCTATATCTTAGAAACTATAACTAAAGATTAAATAACCTTTCCAATGAGAGTTTGGTTTTGTAATCCACAAAGATGTAAGTGATATACACAAGGATAGAATACTTTTTTCCACCTCTCATTTCACCTGTTTCTCAGGGATTTGGAAACTTAATACAAGCTGGAAATTTGGTGCTGTTCTTTATTTCATTTTCAGTTGAGTTATCACTAAAATTATGCACAGAATAAATACTAACATGCAAAAACCAGGTGGAAAAGCATGAAGAGAAGCGTAAAGACTGTGACACAATTTAAATCTGAAAATGTGTGTTTGTCCTCAAAGAATTCAGTTCCTTTTAACTGGATGATAATAAGTAAAATGGTATATTTTCTTTCTCACTGATAGTTCTGAGATAAATGGATACATTTTCCACCTTCCTTTAGAAGTCAGAAAATTAATAAAATATTTTACTTTAATAGAGAATTAAAGATATCAGTAGTTACAAGTGGAGATTTTTAGCAGCAAATTAAAGATATAATTTTAATTTGGGGTATTTACTGTTCCTGTTGCTGTTTAACTTTATAACAAAGTGTAAAGCAATAAACCAATTAACTGGTTTATTTGTTGTTTAGGGTCACGGTAACCTCATTGAATTACAACTCCATGATCAAATATTTGTTAAGTGGGGCTTTTTTTCCCTCCAGTCTTCTGTTTCACAACAGTAGCAATGTCAGCAGTACCAACAGCTTTACCCTACTTGCAAGTAAGGGTCTTTAAATGAAAAAATAAACATAAACCAAAAATTGTGTCAATTTGCTCTTCTTTTCCTTGCATATAGCTTGTGTCTAACAGTGAGCCAATGGCATTGCCTGGCCATTGCTGAGAATAAAATTTCTTCAGGTGCTGTTAAGACAAACAATAAATACAAGAAGACATCAGAGAGTCATAGTGAGTTTGTTTAATACATATTCATTATATATTTTGCAGTATTGTATTAGGTGAAAAGAGAAAATTACGTGAGACTCAGCATTTTGATTTAGATTCAGCTTGAAGAAATTTTTGCTAAAGACAGACTTCCTTCTGCTGTGACTGTTGGATCAAGTCCTTTGAACCTCAAGAGAAAGTTCAAGGGATAAAAAATAAAAATTATTCAGTACGTCCATGTAGCCTTGAGATTTTGAAAAACAGACAAAATTTCAGTACCACGTCAGACAACAGATATTAGTTTATGTTCCTTCTTCCCTCTGAGGCCATTACAGAAGGCAGTGCTGGTTATGAATATATGTACTATCTAAAGTTGATGATAGAATACAGAAATTAAGTGATACGAAGCATTATTGATAAAGAAGTATGTTATTGGTTATGCTTCCATTCTTTATCTTCCAAGGTGAAAGCAAAGCAAGAAACAGAACTGAAACTGAAGTTATTTGCTCCTCCTTATGTACGTATCGAATGGCTTTTCAGGTACCATTTCTCTTACCTTGTACATTTCCTTTTTTTGTCCTGTCTGATGAATACACTGCATATTTTAGGCACTTTATCCTGAATTATATTTATTACCTGACCTGGAATACTTTGAAGATGTTTATCCATTATCATCATCTACTCTAAAAAGACATCACTTTAATGAAGAAGAGAATAGGTTTGGTCATGGATCAAGATTATCAAAATCCTGAAAAAAGCGAACAATTTTTAGAAAGCAAACAAAGCAGACATCAGCAAGAAAATCAGAAAGAGCACAGTCAAGTGGAATGGGATGAGAAAGAACCTGTTCCAGTGTTGCACACAAATCATAAGCAAGACTGCAACAACAGGATTCAAGAAAAACAGATAGAGTTTAGAGAAAAAGGTAAGTTTGACCAATGTAGTGAAAGAAGATGATGAAAAAGCAAAAGAATAAATATTGTGGTTAAGATTTACAATAAAATAATACTTTCTTTTCTAATATCTATCATTATACAGACCAAAATGGATCTCTCTTCACACCGAATCCTTCAAATCCTTCAGACTGGGAGTCTGGAAAGAGTGATATGGTATTTCAGACTTCTCAGCAAAATTATCTCAGCCAAGATCAAAAAGAGCATAACACTCCTAAGTGGAATGACAAAGCCAAAGGACCTGCTTTTACTCTTCACGTAAACCACAGCGATGAGTAAGGCCAGAGTAAGCAAACACCCCAAAATCACGTTAAATATCGAAAGGGTACAACTGTTCATTGCCATCTTTTTGCTAAAGCACATGTTTTAGAAAGTTGGCAGAATAAAGCTAAGTTTTAAGAAATCAATAGTTAAAACAAGAGTTGGAATACTGCTGAGAGAACAGTATTCTAACTTTTAAAATAACAGTAATATCTTTCAAAGAGTGGTAGTTTCAGTTTGGATGTGTCCTTATCACTGTGACTACTGAATTTCTTATAGAGGTTGGAAAGTCCAGGCTTGAATTTTGTGAGTGTAATCTGTATATTGTGATCATCACTGTCCTATCACAGAACTAACAAACATGGAAAATAATGACCAACAAAAAGATACCAAACCAAGAAGAGACAGAACACAGCATGCTGGAATTCTTAAAATACTGAAAGACCAAACCACAGACTATGTACCCAAAACCCAAAGGTTAGTGAATAATGATTCAGCTAAAAAATGGGTAATATTAATTCATAGCTACAAGCTTATTGTATAGACTTCAAATAAATGGAAGAAAATTGGGGAAAACCCCATTTCATTGCATGAATTTTCACTTGCTCCTTTGATTTTATCTTTAGCGTGCAGCAATACACAACTAGCAAGTCTATAGCTGATCCTGGTGAACAACTGGATGATCAGGCGTGTTTTTCAAGGTAACATGCTCTTAGCAATCTTGAGCAATAAATATAGTCCTCCACCTAGAAGCAGTCTAATTTTATAAGACAGGTAGCTCATTATAAATATGAAATACACAAATGAGAGTAGTTGAGAAAAATTAATTAATGCACTGCTACTTGGCAGATTTGCTAATGAGAAAAGGACTGTATTTCTAAAAAATGAACTCAGCAGAAGTTATACCTCTGGTTCCAATTTAACAGGAGCTACATAAACAGTTACAATTTCAGTCTTACCGATGTTTTGACTCTTTCTTGTCAGCAACATTTTATTGTTTTTACTGGTGACATTTTTATAATTACATATTCCCTATGGGGTAAACTTGTCTTCTCTCAAGCCAAGCAAAACTTCTGATAAAAACTGTAAAATCCTTTAAAATGTATATCTGATCTAGTATCAGAATAAGAACATGCATGATCACAGCATAATAACCATCACTATCAACTGTTGCCTGTGAGCTCTTGTGCAGAAATGATTGCAGTGGAGTCTTGTGAAAATAATAATGAAATTGAAAATCTGCTATTATAAATTTTAGTTTAGAAATTGGCAGTCCAGGCTTTGTGAACAAAGAGCCACGTGGCAGTTTTAAGGCCCATTATTCCTGGTCTTGCATGGGAGTGTCAGTAACTCGAGAGGTTTTGGACATGGGCAAGGACAATTAGCAATAGTCTATGTTTTTTTCTCTGTGTTCTCTGTGATGTAAGCGTTCAGTGTTCTGATTTTATTTGGAGAAGTCCATCTGAAAAGTCCATCTGTTTGTAATTTAGTAATCATTTGTACTGGTAACATAATAAAAAAGCTTATATACTGAACTCAGATTTGGCCCTACCATTCACTTGCAGGGCATATGTCTAGAGGAACTAATCAGGACTATCAGTTACATGCTCACAACCCTGTCTTTTGGCTCTCTAGGCAGATGAAAATGACCAAAGTCATTTTACTCGTCCAAAAGAATGTTTCACCTCCTAGTCCACCTTTTCTGGCACTTTCCGTAAATCCAGCTCAAGTTACTGCACTTCAGGCAACCAGTGAGTATATGATTCTAATAAATTGCAGGAAAGTGAGCGTTTGATCAAGACTGAATAGTTAATAAAGACAGAAATACCTACTTTATGAAACAATTGGTACATCCATTAAGTCATAGTATTGTTACAAATTTTAATTTGTGGTTGGAAAATTCCAGGCATTTATAATCCCATGGGCTGGTCACAGACCAGGGCAGGTTCCCAGTGCTAGAAAAATGCAGCTCGTGGACTTAGGGATGGAAGGAGAAAAGGAGGGAGATCAGATGAAATGCTGCTGGGTCAGGTGAGAATCAGGCAAAGGAAACCACTAGTAGCGTTGCTGAGGATCCTCCACCTCAGTGGAGGAGGAGAACAGCAAGAAGATAAGACCTATTGTTGCAGACTAGTGAAAGTTTGAGATACTACCCTGCCTGTGACCATCTGGAGTTTAAGGGAAGATTTCACTAGAGTTTATATCAAGTATTTTGAGCAAGAAATAGCCTTTTGGAGCCTTTTTTGGCTTCGTGTGGCAGGAGTTTTCAATGTCCACAGTGTGTGTATATCCTGAATGTATAATTTTAGCAATGCACTCTCTAGGCATATAAAAGGGTGTTTACTTGTTTGTGTGTGTGTGTGTGTGTGTGTATGAATGCCCAGATGCCTGCTGGATTTCTCACGTTTTTCTAATGCACCAGCCATTTCAAAAACTTAGAGATAGTTTATTAAAATAAAATAATTTTTACTTGTCCTGACAGAGTTTTTGGCATGATTTATGATGGGTGCATAGAAACAAAAATCTTGATTGTTGTTCTTACTTACAGTATCCAACTGATCACAAAAGCTAAAGGGCTACTGGAAGAAAATAAGCTGAGGAGATACCATTTTTTGTTTTGGTATTTGGAATGATTGAAAAATGACACTGAAACCAATGTGAAAATGTTTGTCTCCTTGTCAGTGACCTTAATTACAGAGAAGAGAGAGACATTTGCTAACTGATAGCTCCAAGAAGACTCTTTGTATAACGGCGTGCTGGAAAAAAATCAAGGCTGCAATGTTTCCATCCACTTTATTTTTTGTGTCAGTCTTATAAATCTAAAAATATCCTGGCTTTTATAAACCTTTCAAGTTGTGTCCCATGTATGTACAGTGCCCAGAGAGCTATTGCAGGCTGCTTTGCTGTTTGAGACCCAGGGCAGCTGACATGTTCTAAACCTGCCTTTAGCTGATGCTTACAGAGGTTTTTACTGTGTTGATGTGGCTTCTAGTTAAATTACCAGCAATTTATGCCAGCAGTACTTTTTGTTCCTCCTATCTAATGGTGTTCAGCTTATGGCGTAGAATTTACAAGCTTGTTGTGACAAGCTTGACAAACCTTGTTTCTTAACAGGGTAAAAATCGCATGGAAATCCCACCCAAATCATCTTTGTAAAATTATTTTCCAGTTTATACTTAAACTATCCTCCCTAGGTCACATTCCAGCCACACAGAGATGAGGTTTAATCACTTTTGATGTTTTGAGAACATTCTCTTTGTACTTAAATACAGCTAAATCACCAGGAGCCTCAACTATTATTTGTACCTTTGTTGAAAGGAGAAGACAAGCCAATACTTCCAGTTATGCTCTAAGGGCCTGGCTGCACTGCACTCTGCAGCATGACGTTGTAGTTCAAAATAAACCAAACTTGGGCACTTGAAGCAGTGAATCTGTAGTAGCATGGAGCTGCAAGGCAAGCTAA
Organism: Ceryle rudis; assembly: GCA_033439905.1. Lineage (NCBI taxonomy): Eukaryota > Metazoa > Chordata > Aves > Coraciiformes > Cerylidae > Ceryle > Ceryle rudis. Next base: position 13,995 of record JAAGNO010001728.1, read on the forward strand.
TTTACCCAGTGGAGAGAAGCCCTAAATGGCTCCTTCATTCTCTAAAATTATGTTGTTATCAAGTTAGGGAAAATAAAGGTTATTTCACAAGGATTCAAACAGCTTCTACAGGTTCTTTAAGAAGGATCTCTACCTCTGAATTATTTCTATCAGACTTTTAGAGTTTCATAAGAAAATGCATTTGCAAACATGTTTTTTCACAAGGTACGAAGGGAAGAGCATATTCTGTAGGATCAGCAATCCATTCTGTATGGAATAGCCTCCTAAGACTGCCATGCTGACAGTCACTCTCAGGGACAGTCCTCCAACAGCTGGGTTATTTTAGGTAAGTTGCTGAGACGCAGTTGCCCTGATTTCCTAAAATATGCCTTGAAAGAAGGAATCATTTAAGACACTTTGCAGACCAGCGGACATGTGTGGCCACAAGACTGTCGAGCCAGATACGAGGGGATTTGTGTGCCAGCTTTTGATAGCACAATAACAACACGGGAGGAATCGTAGATAAGTATAACGGTAAATGTTTCCCATAATCTTGGCACTTCTGTATAAAACTAAGCTGTTCAAAATCTCTGACCTTGCAGGGCTCAAATTTTGCACAAAACTACAGTGCTAAATGTTTTGCTACAGTGCAGCTGTGGACTTCAGGCTGTGGTGGGCATACCAGTCATCACAGGTCCAGAGCACTTACCGTGCAGCTCAAACCTGCAGAACGGCCAGACTGAATGAAATTTAGGTTTTGGACCTTGCGTTACATCTCAGTGGACAGATAAAGCCTTTGGTTGCAGGTGATGGTGTGAAAATTCAGTTGCATTCATAGTGAATGTCATTTTAATTAAGATTTTTTTTAATGATTGCTTTTGATAAAGAAACCTACTGCCGTGTTTTAGTGTGTGCCTTGGCCAGCTGAATCTTGTGAGATTGGTTGGTCAATACTCTCTCTTCAACAGACCTTAGGACCAGGTGAACAAGACCAAACAGTATTACTGTTTTCCTCTGCAGCTCGTGAAGAATGGAAAAAAAGAAGTACTTTGAAACTAAGAAACCTACAGTTTCACTGCAGGACACTTCAAACAAACTGCGACAGGATTTAGAGCTTGACCATCAGAAATTACTCTTGCAGTTGAAAGCCAGAGATAGCAGAAAACGACCAAGCAATATGACAGACTCCAAGGTATTTGCTTGTATTGTTTAATCTCTCTTTTCACACAGCTTGGGTTGGGTTGTTTTTTTTTTCGGTATAAAATTGAAATAAAAGTAACAAATTCATCACCAACCAGTGACTTGTAAACTAGCTTTAACAGCCAAACATCCCTCAGTGATCTGAGGGATAGAATTCCTTCGGCTCATTCCTCTCAAAAAAGACTGAAGATGTACTCGAGTCTAAGCATTTGATTCTGCTTTGTGTTTGTACAATACCTTCTCGTAACAAAACCCCTTTTTGTTCAGTATGATTGAGGAATTGTTCAGTTCTCTATCACTGCCATCCTCCCAAATTTCATGTGCAGAGGTAATTAGTTCTAGTTTGGAGGACAAGAAATATGTCTAAGGCTTTCGGAGTGGTTGCACCTGAACTATTGTGCAACCATGAGTCTTGTGTTACACTGTCGGTGTCAGATCATGTGAAGTTCAGAGAGGAATTAAAGAAATAAAAGATAAAAGGGAGAAACACCCTTCCCAATAGTTGTATCTGCTGATTTTCTGAATTCATTAATAGAAGTCTGTGGGAAAACCTGAAGCTACAGTAGGAAAATAAATTCTTCTATCTGAAAGTGTATATAGACTCATAGAATGGTAGGGGTTGGAAGGGACCTCTGGAGATCATCGAGTCCAACCCCCCTGCCAGAGCAGGGTC